>JZKD02S1672663.1:42787-69522 GCA_000966675.3 Picea glauca
GTTTTTTTTCAAGTTCATTGTAAAGATAACACATAGTTTTTCTTTGTTTTACACAAAATTATGTTAATGATTTTGTTGGGATAAAATAACATTGGTTTTTGTAATACCTTATTTATAAGTCCACTTATTAAATTGTCTTATTAAGCTACAATGTATACTACAAAATGGAACTCGGTGACAATGTAAACTGCGCACCAACAAACCAAGGAGAGAAAAACCCCAGCCCACCACAACCACCCAATCTAAACACTAAAATTGTTGAGGGGTTGGATACATTAATAAGACTCGTAGACTAGTTAAGCGACACCATAGAACCAAGCAGAGTGTCATTGGCTACTTCTTTGGGCGCCATTGTGAGGTCCATTGCAAGTGCCCAAGCGGAATGGACTTCTATTTCAAAGTATAGGGAAAGAATGTTTGAGTACTACAACACTGGATTAGATAGAAACCAAGTCAGAGACTATTGCCTATTTTTAGGGATCCTCGAAATGGAAAAGAACTACCTTTGACCAAAAAATGCATTTGTATTGATTGGTGTATCCATACACAGATTAGTCAAAACTAGATAGATATGTGGTGTATGATTTTTGATGAACTTCCCTGCAATAACATGGAGACGCCCTTATATTTTTTGACAAAATTATGGGCATAATTTATTTTGGGTCGCTGTGTCAACTACTTTGACATGGGTGAGTTCCAAGGGGTGGGTCAAGGGTCCACACAGGACTGAGATCATGTCAGGTGCTATCCCATGTTAGGTCCTCGTCCCCCCAGGAAAAGGTCTGACCCCCCTTCCCAACATCCTCTTGTTGTAGAGAGCTTGTAGTAGGTACAATTGTTGGCGCTGTGCATGGTTATAAGACCCTAGGTTCAAGTTATCTTGACCAACAAAAACTTTCAAATACTGGCCCTTTCAGCATCACCTACATGTAGGTGAAGTCTCACCCGAGGTATCTATTGGGACTGCATGAACTAGGTTTTTGCACTAGTGAGGGAATGGGAGGTGATCATTCTATTCATTCTTACTTATTGCTTATGGGAATGTTGTTTTGTCTTTGTTTTTCATTAGCTACTTAGTGAATTCAGATTCATATTACCATTATATTTCAGATTGCAACATAAACCCATTAGTGTAACAATCGTAGATATTGCACAATGTTTACACATAAGAAAAATCTAATATAATATGCATTCAGACATAATCCATGAACAATCACACAAAAGACATTCATCACATGAGTTAACGTGGTTCACCCAACTCTGGGCTACGTCCACAATGACTGGCTTCTTTATTATGCATTTGGTAATTTCTCCAGGCTTGTTCATTGTGCTTACAAAGATACATCATGGTTAACTTTTCCTTCTCCTATCCTAGCCGCTCTGCAGTGTACGCCTTTCTCTCTCTCTATGCACCATATCCTGAACATTCAGACATAGATTCTCTCCTTCTCATCCTATCCTATCACTCTTCTTCTTCAACAAAACATAACCCTTAATATCCCAACCCATCACATATTTATACATCAATTCTAGGGCTTAAAACCCTACTTTGTTCATCCCAAAAACCCTATTACAATACTTGATAACTTCAAGTTAACTTTTTGTTCAGGTTGTTTTAACCTTCTTTTCCATCTACATGTTTCTTTTGCACTCTTATTATTGTTATTCTTGCTTTTGTGCATCCTTCTATCTTTATCACTTCGGGCTTCCATCCTTCCTTTTCGCTCGCTTTCTTCTCCTGCTTTATTCTTCTATTTTATTATTTTCTATGCACACTATACTCTTGGTTGTACTTCAATGACGCACGCCCGTGTCTTTCTTCTTCTTATGCGCACTTCTTCTATACTTAGTATTTTTATGTATATTATTTCCAAAATGGTTCCATTGTCGAAACCTAGAATTTTTTATTGAGGGAATTTTTTGGAGGCCAACTAAGAAAAAGATCTCAGACTGTTTAGAAGGGAAGGAAAACGAGTTTTCTTGGAAAGAGAATAGGAACCCTCAGATGAGTAATGAATAATGGATGTAAAGGTATGTCTATACAGAGATGCATGAAAATTTCTTTGGCGAATTTCTGATTATTCTAACTGAGTGGTTAGAAATATTAGTAGAGAATACTAGAAGGTAACGAAATGCAGTGTTGAGGAATTGGACTCCTTAGTTGGTAAGAAAACTGAATTCTGTAAGTAATCAAACTTCTTGCGCATTAGATTTCTGGTTGGATAATATATTAGGAGGATATATTACAAAATTTGTAGTAGATTGTACCCAATCATATAGTGTTGCAGAAAGGGACTTCTGCAAAGGTCCATGTGGAAGGTTCATGAAATCGTTGGGTACATGGATAAAGATGTTGTTGTATGACAAGAGTGTGATGAAAATGTAATCCGATTGTTAAAGGGGCTTCACACACATAGGGGAACCAAGGGATGGAAAAAGGATAGTCTAAGAATAGGAGGGAACGAAGGAAGAAATGAAGAAGGAAGGGAGGGACTGAGGATGAAATGGACTAAAGAGGGTATACCAGAGGAAGAAGATGAGTTTGGATTATTACGTAGAAGAAGGAAGTATAAGAGGCGAAAGACTGGGTTGTGAAGGGAGATTCACATAGTTAGCTAGAGGGGAAAGGACCTTGCGCAATAGTCCAAATCATAGAGATACCACACATAAGAGGAGAGGAAAAGGAATCCCATTCTAGTCCTATAATAGAAGAATCGTTAATTCCTACTCAGACTTGATCCTGTGTCGAATCCACGACCCCATGTGTGTCACCATAATTAGAGATAATAGATTAATACTTATCAAAATAACGTATAGTTAGCAAGGGAGGAAAGAGTAGTAGCATTCCGAGCAATGGAAGCAATTTGTGGATTCAGAGTCAACCAACATCACCAAGAGGAAGGGCTACACAAACCAACATGGCAGGGGTAGACGATACTCTTATAACACCTTTGTTCCATGGAGTTGGGTCAAAGGACCCATAACAACATTTGTTTGTCTGCGAGACAATTTGGGCTGCTAAGAACGTCGAGGATGAGGCTATGAAGATTGTGTATTTAGAAAAAAAAATTATAGGTTTTTCACTGGTCTGGTACATGAAGCTACAATGTACCATGCCTACAGGATAGGCCAGGACGTTGGTGGGGATAAGGCAAGAACTATTGAAAGAGTTCAAAAATACAAAGTGTAACATCCCCAATCATCAACCCACTTGCTCGGAAACGCTACTTCACAGAAACATTATCATACTTAAATATATAACATGCATTATTTATAAAGAATAAGCATTAAATCAAATTAAGACATTTGACATGGATTTATTGTTGTCATACAGAGTTAAACAAAATTAACAACAATTCAAACTTGCAATGGAATACATGATAATATTACAAGTATCACAGAACATGTATTTTAATTAAGTACAGAATTAAAACACATAATGATACTTATCTTTGAAACTCTAATACACCACCAATTGCATGCAGACCTTCCACAAACCTCCCAACCTTAGACTGTGATGCTCATCACTCACAACAGTAGGTCACCCCCGAGCTGGGACTAAGCTCCACCAGGCAAGGGAATCCTAAGATAGGAAAGGTCAACGGAAGACATACAGTTTATGAGGAAGGATTCTCTCCCAGAAGCCACTTATGCCCACTGCTCACAGAATTTCATTCCCCACATGCCTGTCTCACCCCAGGAGTATACACCTTCACTGTCACCAAGACAGTCCTTCGGCTACTAAACCTCCCTTGCCTTGTGTAACATCCTCGGCCCTCCAAAGGTTGGGCAATGCTACCAACACTTATGACTTTAGCCCTTTAAAGCTCGGATACCATACTGTAACATCCTTCGGGATGTCAACCCATGTTAGGAGTAATGCTACTGTGGAATAACACTTATATAACATGCATTTAAATAAATTCAATACATTAACATAGAGTAAGCACATAATTACTGCTAGCATACATAATCCATGGCATTAACAATAATTCATATGCACAACAACATACATGATAACATATAAGCATCACAGGCATGCAAAACATAATATTAAGCACAAACTGATACTTATCTTTGAAACTATATGTAATTCACCAATTGCGTGCAGAACTTCCATGAACCTCCCAGCCTTAGATTGTGCTGCTCATCACTCTTAGTAGTAGGTCACCCCCGAACTGGGACTAAGCTCCACCGGGCAGGGAATCCTAGGCTAGGCAAGGTCAACGGGAAGACACCCAGTTACAGAGGAAGGATTTTCTCCTAGGAGCCACTTACACCCACTGCTCATAGACTCTCATTCCCCACATTCTTGTCCCACCCCAGGAGTATACACCTTCACTGTCACCAAGACAGTCCTTTGACTGCTAACCTCCCTTGCCTTGGGCTTCAACAACATAAAGGACCGAAAGTATCAAAGTTTCGTAGCAGCTACAAGACTCCTTCTAGGAGTTCTTACTTCCTCAACACACTCTCTCACCTAGAGAGATTCTCTCATAGGTCTAGCGACCTGTTCTTTTCAACCACAACCACCTCCCTCACCTGGAGAGAGTGTTACACATCAGTCAGACAACCTGTTTCCTTCAACTCGGGTTCCAATGCAGTCGAGAAACTATGAGGCTCAACATGAACATACACTGGCTAGCAAGACACTAGGAGTCAAGCATTGCATGGCCACAACAATCAATGGGAAACACATACATGGGCTTTCCAAAATTGGTGACAGACAGACGCTACAGCATAACAAGGCTCGATAAATACGGGATAGTTCATTTTTCTCAACCAGCAACACAGGACGGCTTCTTGGTTCTAGTTTTTGGACTGTGTAAGGGTGCATAGAGATATCACACACATGCTTGAACTATCCAGGTAAGGGATTTGAAAAATAACACTAGATAGAGGTCGATCATGGACACCCACGAGTTCAGACGGAGGATGGTGAATTAGAAGGTCGAACCCTGGACTCAGGTGATTGCTGGAAGAATGTCATACCCCAACATGGCTTATTCCTCTAGTTTTAACTGCATGCACCCAGGTCGACACTTGTCTCCCTAGGGCTGCATGCTTCCCATTTTGCACAGGTTCTGCCTTCCAGGAACTTAGGATAAAATATATACATTTTCACTGTACTTTGGAATAATAATAAATTATTATTCCCAAGGGCTTAAGCCCCTAAGATTAGCCCCTCTGTCCAACCTTTCACCCCCCTCTCCCTTACCCAGGCTTTGTGTAAGCTTAGTCCCTCCCATCACTCATTCATCGTAGTCGGTCCACACGTAGAGATGTTTATCTTTTATTAATAATGTGCATAATTACATGTACAAAATCAGTCTCCTGGCCTTTAACACTTAGGCTCTCTGGCCTAATAAACACATAAGCCTATTAGCTTATCAATACTCAGCTCACAAGCCTACAAAACATGATTTACAATTCATAAACATGATTACAACATGGCTCGTCCTTTGGGATATTACAATCCCCTCCCCTTATTTTTGCACTGTCCTCAGTGCAACTTTCACACAACATCTGCAGGATTTTCAAAATATTCAAAAAGATGCATGTATTCTGCCCACATAGCATCCTCATGCTCCCATGTTGCGTCCTCAGGAATGTACTAGGTCCACTGGACCTTTACAAGCCCTATAGCTCGATTCTAGAACTATTTACTTTTCCTGTCCAATATGCACACATGATGCACTTGTAGGACACCTTCTTGCTCCACCTGAATCGCATTCCAATCGATAACATGATTAGCATCAAGTATATATTTCTTAAGAAATGAAACATGAAGCACATTATGTATAGTCATGGATGCAGGTAATGCAAGCATATATGCAACTGGCCCAATCCTTCCTAGGATTTCAAATGGCCCACAAAATCTGGTTGCCAACTTGGCACAGTTTACCAGCCTCAGGGAACTTCTGTTAGCTTTCACTTTTAGGAAAACATGGTCACTCACTTTAAACTCATTGTGGGTTCTATTTTTTATCAGCATAAATTTTCAGCCTGTCCTGGGAAGCTTTCAAATTATGCTTAATTTTTATCATTTGCTCTTCCATTTCCTTGAGAAACTCTGGCCCAACTACTGCTCTGTTAGCTGGATTATCCCATCTTACTAGAGTATTGCACTTTCTGCCATAAAGCGCTTCAAATGGGCTCATCTTCAACGATGCTTGATACCCATTGTTGTAGGTGAATTCTACCAAGTGCAGGTAGTCTTCCCATTTCAATGGTTTGTCCATCACATACATTCTTAGTATGTCTTCTATCACTCGATTCACTTGCTCTGTCTTCCCATCCGAATCAGGATGATAGGTTGTATTGAAATTCAGATTTGTTCTGAATCCCTTGAATAACCCCTTCTAGAAATTTGAGGTAAATTTTTGGTCTCTGTCAAACACAATTGTCTTAGGAATTCTGTGCAATCATGCCATTTCATTCATAAAAATATCAACAACATCTATTGCCTTATGAGTAGTCTTTAGTGGAATAAAATGGGCATCTTCCATAAGCTTGTCCACCACCACCATGATTGAGTCATGTTGCTTGCCTGTTCTGGGTAATCCTGTGATGAAATCCATTATCACCACTTCCCACTTCCACTCAGGAATGGGTAAAGGTTGCAACAACCCTGTTGGGTGCCTGTGCTCAGCTTTAACCTTCTGGCACTCCATACATCTGGTGATGTATTCAACAATCTCTTTCTTCATTCCTAGCCAAAAATAATGGCTCTTGATTGCTGCCACAATTTTCTGATATCCAGGGTTCCCTGCATAAGGGACATTATGCATTTCATGCAAAATTATGCATTTCAAGTCCTGGACATTAGGTACGTAAATTCTGTTCTTGTACATAATTATTCCATCAGCCCCTAGTTTATAAATCTCCACTTTCTATGGCATCTTACCTTGTTGTAGCTTTGCTACCAAATCTCTGTACTACAAATATATATTTGCAGCCTCCAAAATTCTTCCCTTTATATCAATTTGGTACATGCTAATGGTTGTAGCATGTAATTTGTGCACCTTTCTACTGAGTGCATCAACCACCTTGTTTTCCTTCCCTTTGATATGCTTGATATCAAAGTTGTATTCACACAGAAACTCCAACCACCTACTCTGCCTAGCGTTTAGGGTGGGATGGTCAAACAAGTATTTCAAACCGTTGTGGTCTGTTCTCAATTCAAATCTCCTCCCCATGAGGTAATGTCTCAATTTCCTTAGAGTGTGAACTATGGCTTCCAACTCCAAATCATGAGTTGTGTAGTTCCTTTATTGTTCTTTCAACTTTTTGGATTCATAACAAATTACAAATCCATTTTGACTGAGGACTCCTCCCAGTCCTTCTTTGCATGCATCGGTGCATACCACAAAATCTTCATTTGGGTCTGCAATCCTCAGGATTGGAGCACTGGTTAACAGTTGCTTCAAATGTTGGAAGCTTCTTTCACAATCCTATGTCCACATAAACTTCTTCTCCTTCCTTTGCAAAGAAGTGATAGGGTGAGCTATTCTCAAGAATCCTACGATAAACCTTCTGTAATAACTGGCTAGACCCATAAAGGATCTGACTTCCATCACGTTCTTTGGAACTGACCATTCTCTGATGGCCTCAACCTTCTCAGGATCTACAACTATCCCATCCTTCGAAATAATATGCCCCAAGTAATGGATCTGTTTATGATAAAATGAGCATTTTCTCAACTTGGCATACAACTGGTGCTCTCTTAGCACTTGCAGCACCATCCTCAGGTGTTGTTCATGCTCTTCCTCTGTCTTGGAATACACCAGAATGTCATCCAGGAAGACTATGACAAACTTGTCTAGATATTCCTTGAATACACCATTCATCAAGCACATAAAAATAGTAGGTGCATTTGACAGTCCAAACGGCACCATGATGAATTAATAGTAGTCGTACCTTGTTTTGAAGGCGATCTTGCTGATATCTTCATCCTTTATTCTCACCTGGTGATATCCCAATCTAACATCTATCTTTGAAAATATCCTGGCACCTTTCAACTGATCAAAAAGATCGTTGATCCTTGGTAGAGGATACTTGTTCTTGACAGTTACTTTGTTCAATTGCCAGAAATCGATGCATAGTCTCAACGTTCCATTCTTCTTCTTCACGAATAGAACTGGGGAACCCCAAGACAAGACGCTTGGGTGAATGTAACCCTTCTTTAGAAGATCTTCAAGATGAAATTGCAACTCTTTTAGCTCTGGTGTACTCATTCTATAAGGAGCTTTCAACACCGGAGCTTCTCTAGGCATCAAATTTATAGAGAGATCAATATCTCTCTTCGAAGGTAGTCCGGGTACCTCTTGAAATACATATTCAAACTTTGTTAGTACCACATGGTCTCCAATATTTGAGACCTCATCCTTAGATGCTTCCTCCATATGGGTTGTAAACAATTGACAACCTTTCCTGTAGCATTTCTTCAGCTATAATGATGAGATTTCTATGGCAACTACAACTCTGGGAATTCCTTGGACTATTTTCCAATTCCCCTCCTCATCCAGGAAAGTAAATGCCTTGTTATGATAGTCCAGGAGGGCATGGTGTTGGTCCAACCAGTCCATCCCAATTAAACATTTATAAGAGCCTAAAGGCAGAATATTCAATTCAACCTTCATGCTCAATGCATTCGGGTCTGCTGGACAAGACTTAACCAATTCTGTAACTCTTCTCTTGGTTCATGTAGCCAACTGCACTAACCAAGAATTTTCATGTTTTTTTCTTGATGAATGAAAACTTTCCACCACTCTAGGATCTATATAACTATGGCTAGACCCTGAATCAATTAAAATAGTAAAGGCATGGTTGTTAATCATACCTTCCACTTCAATCATGTGTGACTGTTATTCATTTTGCTTGTTGTCTAGGCTGCGTAGATCCTTGGTATTCTACTACCCATGTCCTCCACTGTTTCAACTTGTTGAACATTGTGGACGACTCTTGCTTTATCATTTTTGTGGGGGCAATCTCTGTACCTATGGTTTCCTTTACAACCCCAACACTCCATAGGTGTCTTCCTTGGCAATTGTCCACCCACTTCAACCTTTCTGGGCTCTCTAAAATATGGTTGTCCCTGAGGACTGTTTCTGAAAAAGAGAGGCTTGTTTCCCTTCTTCCTCTGTTCCTTCTTGAACTTCTTCTTTTCTTCCCAAGCCTTCTGGAAGGTAGGATTTTATCTCTATTGTTCATATAAACATTTTTCTCTTCTTATTGTTTCTTCCATAGACTTAGGGTCATCATACTGAATCTTGTCACCAATAGAAGGTGGTAATATACTTAGATACCTCTAAATCTTGATAGTCTCCTCCTTGATGAACGGAACATACTTCAACAGTTCCAAAAATATTTCCTTGTATTCATCAATGGTCATGCTTCCTTGTTCGAGTTCAAAGAACTCTTTCATATTTCTATCATAATATCTTTTAGTCAAATATTTCTTCGTGAAATACCTCTTGAATTCCTTCCAAGTGATATATTTCTCTCTAATGTGTTTCACTTGCACCAGTTGATCCCACCACATGGATGATTTTCCCTTTAGTTGATACATCACAATTCTTCCTTTGGCATGAAAACAATAATTTTGCAATTCGAAGTACTTCCTCATGCCTAGCAGCCATGTCTCCACATCTTCTTCCTTATGGTGTTCTCCATGAAATGTGGGAGGCTTAATCTTATTGATTTCTCCTTTTAGTTCATCCACTCCAGACCTCCTATGCTTTCTGGTAGGAGATGGGCTTGACCTACCATATGTTTCTTTACTGGAATGATTTGGGGAGCGACGACGATGTATGCTAACACTCCTCGATATTATTTTTCTCTCAGGGGTCCTACGACTCCTTGTTTCGCTTGTGTCACTCTCCTTTTCCAATTTCCTTTCTATTCTTTCCAGACTCTTCAACATATTTAAGTTGAATTCACCCTACTGATCCCTGACTCTCATGAGATTTCGACTATCATCTCGGTGAGTCTGGGAATATTTCTGCAATCTTTGAATGATTTTCATCATATTCCCTTCCTTATCCATTTATTTTCCATGCCCATTGGACTTCGATCCTTCAACTCCCAAGTTGACATCCTTTCTTTCTCTTTCGTTCTCTGAATTGGAGGCAATATGAACCTCTTCCATTCTCTACTGTCAACAACAACCCTATTCAGTTCTGGCACTTGCTAAACTTCTACAAACACACGTGCAGACAATAGGGATTTTTTAGGTTGTCATTCCTTAACAAATTCCATACAACTCATAAACCAAATGATTCAAGAAAACATTCAGTTTCCCATGAATCTTTTGAGCTCTTCTCGACTCTGTAAATTTTGGGCAATATCCCCCTTCTTTCGTGGTCCCCAACCCATGTGATCACGGGTCGTGACCAATGTTAGTCCCTTAGGTTCTACTCTGGCTTTCGACCTTTAGGGATTTCAAGGAACACATAACTATCCTTCGGAATTCTGATTATCGAACTCGTGAAGTAGTGTGGATCAATAGTCCACATTTACATGGAATCCAATGGTTAAAATCCATTGTGGTATTTCCATCCTTGAAGTTTTCAGGACTTCAGCACTTCAGAGTTTTGGGTCTTCGGACCTCGGGAGTTCCCACACTTGTTTCCTCCCAATATTCTGACATCTGAAATTCTGAATTACTTTATCCGCTTCGGGCCCATGTAACATAGTTGTTTCCAACAACCACGATGGCACGTGGCATGATTAGGAGGGTCCATGTCACCTTCGACGATGTCATCGGGTCCTACCACGTTCACTTTTATTTTTGGGAGTTTGGGTTTTGGGAGTTTGTCCGTCTGCACATTTCACTTTTCCCGATAGCCGAAATTGCGAAATTGTGATGTCCTTTCCACTTGATCCAATGGTCAAGTTTTCTTCCTTTGATCTACGATGTATATCATTTTAGGACTTCAGAGTTTTATTCATTCGGAGTTCATGCATCAGAACATATTGCTTTTCCCGATAGCCGAAATTGCGATCTTCTCCTTCGCTTGATCCTACGGTCAATCTCTTTCCTTGCGATCTACGATGTAGATTGTTTCGGGACATCGGAGTTTCAAGCATCAGGAGTTCATGCCTCAGCACATATCACTTTTCCCGATATTCGAATCCTCGAAAGGTTTCTAGGATAAATCTCCTGCACCTTCACCAGATCTGAAGATTGTGAGGGATCTCCTTTCCTCCTGATCAGATCCAACGACTCCAACACTTCATGCGTTGAGCTCTATCTCTCTCTATGGAAAAATACCACCCCGACTGTAGTTTTGTAACATGGCCAAGCAACCCCTTAGCACTCATAAATAATCTAAGGTTCAAAATTAGTCCCTCTAGACACAATTTCTACCTGAAACCTTGGTCCAATGGCCCCTTATCTGGCCCATCCAGGCTCAACATTGAAACATTAGCTCTGATATCGAAATGTAACATCCCCAACCCTCCAAAATTCGGGAAATGCTACCAACACTTATGAATTTAGCCCTTTAAAGCTCTGATACCATACTGTAACATCCTCCGGGCTATCAACCCACATCAATAGTAATGCTATTGTGGAATAACACTTATATAACATGCATTTAAATAAATTCAATACATTAACACAAAGTAAGCACATAATTACTACTAGCATACATAATCCATGGCATTAACAATAATTCATATGCACAACATCATACATGATAACATATAAGAATCACAGGCATGCAAAACATAATATTAAGCACAAACTGATACTTATCTTTGAAACTATATGTAATTCACCAACTGCATGCAGACCTTCCATGAACCTCCCAGCCTTAGACCATGTTGTTCATCACTATCAGTAATAGGTCACCCTCGAGCTAGGACTAAGCTCCACCGGGCAGGGAATCCTCGGCTAGGCAAGTTCAACGGGAAGACACCCAGTTACAGAGGAAGGATTTTCTCCTAGGAGCCACTTATTCCCATTGCTCATAGACTCTCATTCCCCACATGCCTGTCCCACCCAAGGAGTATACACCTTCATTGTCACCAAGACAGTCCTTCAGCTACTAACCTCCCTTGCCTTGGGCTTCAGCAACAGACCGAACTGAAAGTATCAGAGTTTCGTAGCAGCTACAGGGCCCCTTCCAGTAGTTCTTACTTCCTCAACACACTCTCTCACCTGGAGAGATTCGCTTATAGGTCTGGCGACCTATTATTTTCAATCGCAACCACCTCCCTTACCTGGAGAGAGTGTTACACATCGATCAGAAAACCTGTTTCCTTCAACTTGGGTTCCAACGCAGTTGGGAAACTACGAGGCTCAACACAAACATACACTAGCTAGCAAGCCACCCGCATCCAAGAACTGCTCGGCCACAACAATCCACGGGAAACACAAACATGGGCTTTCCAAAACTGGTGATAGACAGACGCTACAACATAACAAGGCTCAACAAATACAGGATGCTTCAGTTTTCTCAACCAACAACACAGGATGACTTCTTGGTTCTGGTTTCGGGACTGCGTAAGGGTGCACAGAGATCTCATGCACATGCTTGAACTGTCTAGGTAAGGGATATGAAAACTAACACTAGACAGAGGTCGATCATGGACACCTACAAGTTTAGATGGAGGATGGCGAATTGGAAGGTCGAACCCTGGACTCAGGTGATGGCTGGAGGAATGTTGTACCCCAACATGGCTTATTCATCTGGTTTTAACTGCATTCACCTAGGTCAACACCTATCTCCCTGGGGCTGCATGTTTCCCATTTTGCACACGTTACCCCTTCCAGGAACTTAGGATAAAATATATACATTTTCACTGTACTTTGGAATAATAATAAATTATTATTCCCAAGGGCTTAAGCCCCAAAGCTTAGCCCCTCTTTCTATCCTTTCATCCCCCTCTCCCTTACTTAGGCTTTGTGGAAGCTTAGTACCCCCATCACTCATTCATCGTGGTAAGTCCACACGCAGAGATGTTTATCTTTTATTAATAATGTGCATAATTACATGTACAAAATCAGGCTCCTGGCCTTTAACACTTAGGTTCTCTGGCCTAATAAACACATAAGCCTATCATATTATCAATACTCGGATCACCAGCCTACAAAACATGATTTACAATTCATAAACATAATTACAACAGGGCCTGTCCTTTGGGATATTAGACCTTGGGCTTCAACAATAGATCAGACCGGAATTCTCCGAGCTCTGTGGAAGCTAGAGGACCCCTTCCAGGAGTTCTCACTTCCTCTGCACACTCTCTCACTTGGAGAGAGTCCCTCAAAAGCCTGACAACCTGCTTCTTCAACCACAATCACCTCTCTCACTTGGAGAGAGTGTTGCACACAGGCCTGCCAACCTGCTTCTTCAGCTTCTTCAACTTCGTTCCAACACAAGGAGGACAACAAGGTTCAACAAGGAATGGATGATGGTAGCCATTCACACTCATCCAAGGGACTGCATGGACACAAAAACCCACAATTATAACACTCATGACATAGAAAATTTCTCAGGTTTCACAGAAGACACGGGTCAGCTTCAGAGGTGTGTGGCTATGCAGAGGTCCAGTGCAGAGAAAAAACAGTTCTTGGGGAGGCTTCCAACGAACTTGGATGGAGTATGCAAGAATCACATAACGACTCAGGTAATGGATTTCAGGTCTCAGGTGTGTGCGTGAATATTGCAAAAGATGAATACAGAGGCCATGAAATTCACAGGAATACACCAGTTGACTTTCAGTTCTCGTTTTCAGGATTGCGTGATAGAAAAATTAAGCAAAGGTCGTTCACAGACTCCCGAACGGTTCAGACAACCAATGACAAAATGGAGGACGAATCCCCATCCCGACTCAATTCTTGGGTTAAATTGCATGTGCCTGGGTTGACACATGTCGCCCATGAAGCTGCATGCACTCCATCAAGTACGCATTCCCTTTTGCACGTGTTGGAGTTGCATGCATTTCCCCTCCCGGGCCTTAGGATAAAAATAAAATCTTTTTCACATAGCTTTGCAATAATAATAAATTATTATTCAAGCAATTAAGCCCTCAAGATTAGCCCCTCTTACAACCTTTCAGCCCTATCTCCCTTACCTAATCCGTGGAAGCTTAGTCCCCCATCACTCTTTCTTCGTGGTCGGTCGACATGCAGTGATGTTTATATATTATTAATGTTCTATATATTACATTTAAAAAAATAGGCTCCTAGCCTTTAACACTTAGTTTCTCTAGCCTAATAAACACATAATTCTACCAACTTATAAATACTTGTCTCACCAGCCTACAAAACATGATTTACAATTCATAAACATGATTACAACAGGGCTCGTCCTTGGGAATATTACAGTCGCCTCCCCTTATTTTTGCACTGTCCTCAGTGCAACTTTCACACATCATCAATAAGATTTTCAAAATATTCAAAAATATGTGGGTATTCTTCTTGCATAACATCCTCATACTCCCATGTCATGTCCTCAGGACCATACTAGGTCCACTAGACCTTTACAAGCCCTATGGCTCGATTCCAGAGTTGTTTTCTTTTCTGGTCCAATATGTGCACAGGATGCACTTCCAGGACACCTTGTTGCTCCACCTGAATCAAATTCCAATAAATTACATGATTATCATCAGGTATATATTTATTAAGCAATGAAACATGAAATACATTATGTAAAGTCATAGATGCAGGTAATGCAAGCATATATGCAACTGACCCAATTCTTTCTAGGATTTCAAATGGTCCACAAAATCTGGTTGCCAACTTGGCATAGTTTCCCAGCTTCAGGGAACTTCTATTGGCTTTTACTTTCAGGAAAACATGGTCACCCACTTTAAAATCTCCATGGGTTTTTTTTTTATTAGCATAACATTTCTTCCTGTCTTGGGAAGCTTTCAAATTCTGCTTAATTTTTAGCATCTGTTCTTCCATTTCCTTGAGCAAATCTGGCCCAACTACTGCCCTATCAGCTGGATTATCCCAACTCACTGGAGTATTTCACTTTCTGCCATAAAGTTCTTCAAATGGGCTCATCTTCAACGATGTTTGATACCCATTGTTGTAAGTGAATTCTACCAAGTGTAGGTAGTCTTCCCATTTAGATGGTTTGTCCATCACATACATCCTTAGTATGTCTTCTATCACTCGATTCACCCGCTCTATCTGCCCATCAGACTCAGGATGATAAGTTGTATCGAAATTTCAGATTCGTTCCAAACCCCTTGAATAACCCTTTCCATAAATTTGAGGTAAATTTTGGGTCTCTGTCAGAAACAATTGTCTTGGGAATTTCGTGCAATCATGCCACTTCCTTCATAAAAATATCAGCAACATCCACTGCCTTGTGAGTAGTCTTTAATAGAATGAAATGGGCAGATTTTGTAAGCTTGTCCACTACCACCATGATTGAATCATGTTGCTTGCTGGTTTTGGGCAATCCCATGATGAAATCCATTGTCACCGCTTCCCACTTCCACTCAGGAATGGGTAAAGGTTGCAGAAATCCTGCTGGGTGTCTGTGCTCAGCTTTAACCTTTTGGCACTCCATACATATGGCGATGTATTCAACAATATCTTTCTTCATGCCCGACCAAAAGTAATGGCTCTTGACTACTACCATTGTTTTCTGATATCCAGGGTGCCCTGCATAAGGCACATTATGCATTTCATGAAAAATCGCAAGTTTCAAATCATGGACATTACGTACATAAATTATGCTCTTGTACAAAATTATTCCATCAGTTTCGAATTTATAAATCTCCACTTTCTATGGCATCTTACCTTGTTGTAGATTTGCTACCAAATCCATGTGCTACAAATCTGTATTTGAAACCTCCAAAATTCTACTTTTAATATCAGTTCGGTACATGCTAATGGATGTAGCATGTAATTCATGCACTCTCCTGGTGAGTGCATCAACCACTTTATTTTCCTTCCCTTTGATATGCTTGATATCAAAATCGTACTCACAGAGAAACTCCAACCACCTACTCTATCTAGCTTTCAAGGTTGGCTGATCAAACAAGTACTTTAGACCATTATGGTATGTTCTTAGTTCAAACCTCCTTCCCATGAGGTAATGTCTCCATTTCTTTAGAGCGTGTACTATGGCTGCCAACTCCAAATCATGAGTTGCATAGTTCCTTTCGCTCTCTTTCAACTTTCTGGATTCATAACAAATTACGAATCCATTCTGACTGAGGAATCCTCCCAGTCCTTATTTAAATGCATCTGTGCACACCATGAGATCTTCATTTGGATCTGCAATCCTCAGGATTGGAGCACTGGCTAACAGTTGCTTCAATTGCTGGAAGATTTTCTCACAATCCTTTGTCCACTGAAACTTCTTCTCCTTCCTTTGCAAGGAAGTGATAGGGTGAGCTATCCTCGAGAAACCTGTGATAAACCTTCTGTAATAACCATCTAGACCCATAAAGGATATGACTTCTGTCACATTCTTTGGTGCTGACCATTCTCTGATGGCCTCAATCTTCTCAGGATCTACAACTATCCCTTCCTTCGAAGAAATATGCCCCAAGTAATGGATCTGCTCCTAATAAAATGATCACTTGCTCAACTTGGCATATAGTTGGTGCTCTTGTAGCACATGTAACACCATCCTAAGATGTTGCTCATTCTCTTCCTCCAACTTGGAATACACTAGAATGTCATCCAGGAAGACTATGACAAACTTGTCTAGATAGTCCCTGAATACACCATTCATTAAGCACATAAAAATAGCGGGTGCATTCGACAGTCCAAATGACACCACTGTGAACTTGTAATGACCATACCTTGTTCTAAAGGCACTATTGTTGATGTCTTCATCCTTTATCCTTACCTGGTGATATGCTGACCTGAGGTCTATCTTCGAAAATATCTATGCATCCTTCAACTGATTGAAGAGGTCATCAATCCTCGATAGAGGATATTTGTTCTTTACAGTTACTTTGTTCAATTGTCTTAAATCAATGCATAATCTCAACACCCCATCCTTATTCTTCACAAATAGGATTGGGGATCCCCAAGGTGACACACTTGGGCATATATACCCCTTCTTCAGAAGATCTTCAAGCTGCAATTGCAACTCTTTCAGCTCTGATGTACTCATTCTGTAAGGAGCTTTTGATATTGGAGCTGCTCCAGGCATTAAGTTTATAGAGAAGCCAATATCTCTTTTCAAGGGTAGTCTTGGTACCTCTTGGAATACATATTCAAACTCCTTAAGTACCACATGATCTCCAATAATTGACACCTTATCCTTAGGTGTTTCCTCCACATGGGCTGCAAATAATTGACAACCTTTTTTGTAACACTTCTTTAGCTGCATTGTTGAGATTTCTCTGATAGCAATAGCTCTGGGAATTCCTTGGACTATTCTCTGATTCTCTTCCTCATATAGGCAAGTGAATTCCTTATTACGACAGTCCAAGATGGCATGGTGCTGGTCCAACCAGTCCATCCCAATTAGACAGTCATAAGAACCTGAAGGTAGAACATTCAATTCATCCTTTGTGCTCAGTCCATTCATGTCCACAGGACATGACTTAACCAACTCAGTGACCTTCCTCTTGGTTCCTATAGCCATCTGCACTAACCAAGTCTTTTCATGTTTTCTTCTCAACAAATGAAAACTTTCCACCACTCTAGGATATATATAACTATGGCTAGCCCCTGAATCAATTAAAATAGTAAATGGTTGGTTGTTAATAATACCTTCTACTTCAATCATGTGCGACTAATATTCAACTTGCTTGTTTTCTAGGGCTGCGTAGATCCTTGACATTATACTACCCATGTCCTCCACTATTTCATCATGTTGTACATTTTGGACAACTCTCACTTTATCATTTATGTGGGGGCAATCTCTGTACCTATAGTTTTCTTTACAACCCCAACATTCCATAGGTGGCGGTCTTGGCATTTGCCCACCTGCTTCAACCTTCCTGGGCTCTCTAAAAGATGGTTGTCCTTGAGGACTATTTATGAAAAAGGGTGGCTTAGTTCCCTTCTTCCTCTGATCCATATTGAATTTATTCTTGTCATCCCAAGCCTTCTGGAAAGTAGGCTTCTCTATTTGCTTCTCATATACACATTTTTCTCTTCTTATCGTTTCTTCTATAGATTTTGGGTCATCATACTGGATCTTGTCCCCAATGGAAGGTGGAATTCCACTAAGATACCTTTGAATCTTGATAGTCTCATCCTTGATGAATGGAACATACTTCAGTAATTCCAAAAACCTTCATTCATATTCATCAATGGTCATGCTGCCCAGCTTGAGTTCAAAGAAATCTTTCATCTTTCTATCATAATATCTTTTATTCAAGTATTTCTTCTTGAAATACCTCTTGAATTATTTCCAAGTGATATCTTTCTCTCTAATGTGTTGTACCTTCACAAGCTGATCCCACCACATGGATTCTTTTCCTTTTAGTTGATACATCGCAATTCTTCCTTCTACATCAGAGGAATAATTCTGCTGTTGGAAATATTTCCTCATGCCGAGCAACCATGTTTCGACATATTCCTCCTTCTTGTGTTCTCCATCAAATGTTGGAGGCTTAATCTTGTTCATTTCACCTTTTAGTTCATCCACTCTAGATCTCCTGTGCTTTCTAGTAGGATATGGGCTTGAACTATTGTGTTCCCTCCTCTTGGAGCGACCTTGGGAGTGATGATGGTGTTTACCAACACTCTTTGATCTTCTTCCCTCAGAAGTCAGGTGACTCCCTGTTTTTCTCAAGTCTCTTTCCTGGTCCAAATTCTTTTCTATTCTCTCCAGACTCTTCATCAACTTTAATTTTAATTCACCTTGTTTATCCTGAGCTTTTTGCTATCTGTTCGGTGAGTTTGGACATCTTTTTGCAATTTTTCAATGATCTTCATCATATTCCCTTCCTTATCTATCTCTTCTCCATGCCCATTGGAGTTCGAAACTTCAACTCCCAAATGAACATCCATCCCTTTAGCTTCATTCTATGAAATAGAGCATTCTGTGTCTCTTCCATTTCTTTTTCACTCAGTGGCAATTCTACTTCATTCTAGCACTCGCTAAACTTCTGCAAACACAATGTGTAGACAACCGAAATTTGTCAGGCCATTATTCCTTAACAAATCCCACAACATTCATAAACAAATCTAAATTAAGAAAAAGTTCAGATTTTATGAATTTTCCAAGCTCTGCTAGGCTCTGTAACAATCCTTCGGGCTCTAGCCCCTTCTCTCTTAATCCCCAACCCACGTGATCACGGGTCGTGACCACTCGCTTAGCAACTTCATGTTTTGGGAGGTTTCAAAGAACTTCACAATAACTTCCTGAATTATGGACTAACGAACTCACGACATAGGGCGGATCAACTGTCCATGTCTACCCAACATCCAATGACTAACACTCACTGCGGAACCTCCGGCGTCTAAGTTCCAGTACTTTGGGACTTCAGAAGATTTCACATCCGCACAGCTCAAACACTTCCACATCACCTTAGGTGACATCATTACCTTACATCACTTAATGTTTTCCCAATTGTGGGGGCATGCAATGGTGGTTTTGAAGTAACCCACCCTTCACTCCACAATTCTCTTGATGTTGACACATAACCCCTCAGTGAAACCTCGGTTTGGATTGCGGGACCACCTTGGATAATTATCTTTCATGCAACTTGGGTCCCCGCAATGTCTCCTGGAAGTTGATCTTGATGTATCGTGATCAACGCCATTGTAGGTCCTCTGACCCTTAACTACATTACATAAACTCGGGCCCCACTAACCCTACTCACACAGGATGCCACATGGCAGAATACCAGCGAAGTCATTCGGCCCCACCATGTCTACTCTTTCGCTTTAGGACTTCGGACTTTGGGAGTTTTTGCAATGACACATCCCACTTCTCCCGACAATCGAAATCCCAAAATTACAATCTTCTCTTCTACTTGATCCAACGGTCAAGATCTTTTCTCCATATCTATGGTGTAAATATCCCTCGAGACTTTGGGGTTTTGGGTTTCGTGCGTTTGTGCCTTCGCGCACCTCGCTTCTCCCGATTTATGAACTTCGAAGGGCTTCCAGGATAACCCTCCTATACCTTCTCCAGATATTACAATCATAGTGAATTTCCCTTCCTTCTGAACAGATCGTACGACATAGAACAAAATCTATTACTCTGTGGATTTCCAAAGGAATTCATGGCTAACTGCCTTGCAACACTACCAAGTCTGACGGTCATGAAGGATTCTCCTTCTCCTGATAGATCCTATGGCTCCAACACCCCAAGTGTTGATCTCTCTCTCTCTCTGGTCAAATATGACGCCGACTACGTTTTTATTCTACTGCTACTCCTCTTGAGCTTCGTAACATGACCAAGTAAACCCTTGGCACTCAGAAACATTCTAAGACTCGAAATTGGTTCCATCCAAACACCATTTCCACTCAAAACCTTGGGTCCAAATACCACTTATCCATCCCAATCAGGCTCAACGTTGAAAAACATGGGCTCTGATACCATATTGTAACATCCTAGTCCATCAACCCACTTGCTGGGAAACGCTACTTCGTGGAAACATTCTCATACTTAAATATATAACATGCATTATTTATAAAGAATAAGCATTAAATCAAATTAATACATTTGACATGGATTTACTGCTGTCATACAGACTTAAACAGAATTAACAACAATTCAAACTTGTAACGGAATACATGATAATATTACAAGTATCACATAACATGCATTTTAATTAAGTACAGAATTAAAACACATAATGATACTTATCTTTGAAACTGTAATACACCACCAATTGCATGCAGACCTTCCACGAACCTCCCAACCTTAGACCGCACTGCTCATCACTCTCAGCATTAGGTCACCCCCAAGCTGGGACTAAGCTCCACCAAATAAGGGAATCCTAGGCTAGGCAAGGTCAATGGAAGACACATAGTTTATGAGGAAGGATTCTCTCCCAGGAGCCACTTATGCCCACTACTCACAGACTCTCATTCCCCACATTCTTGTCCCACACCAGGAGTATACACCTTCACTATCACCAAGACAGTCCTTCGGCTGCTAAAAATCCCTTGCCTTGGGCTTCAACAACAGACCAGACCAGAATTCTCCGAGCTCTATGGCAGCTACAGGACCCCTTCCAGGAGTTCTCACTTCCTCCGCGCACTCTCTCACCTAGAGAGAGTCTCTCATAGGCCTAACAAACTGCTTCTTCAACCACAACTACCTCTCTCACCTGGAGAGAGTGTTGCACACAATCCTGACAACCTGTTTCTTCAGCTTCGTTCCAGCACAAGGAGAACAACAAGGCTTAGCAAGGAACGAATGACAATAGCCATTCACACTCATCCAAGGGACTGCATGGACAAAAAAACCCACAGTTATAACACTTATGGCATAGAAAAATGCTTAGGTTTCACAGAAGATGAGGGTCGGCTTCAGAGGTGTGTGGCTATGCATAGGTCCAGTGTAGAGACAAAATGGTTCTCGGGGAGGCTTCCAATGAACTCGAACAAAGTATGGCGAATCACTGAACGACTCAGGTGATGGATTTAGGGTCTTAGGTGCGTGAGTGAATATTGAAAAATACGAATACAAAGGCCACATAATTCATAGGAATACACCAATCGACTTCTAGTTCTCATTTTTAGGATTGAGTGACAGGAAAATTAAGCAGAGGTCGTTCACAGACTCCCAAACGGTTTATATAGCCGACCGAAGAATGGAGGACGAACCCCCATCCTGACTCAATTCTTGGGTTAAATTGCATCTTCCCATGAAGCTACATGCACTCCATCAAGTATGTGTTCCCTTTTGCACACGTTGGAGATGCATGTGTTGCCCCTCCCAGGACTTAGGATAAAAATAACATGTTTTTCACATAGCTTTGGAATAATAATAAATTATTATTCAAGGACTTAAGCCCTCAATCTTAGCCCCTCTTCCAACCTTCCAGCCCCCTCTCCCTTACCCAATCTGTTGAAGCTTAGTAGTCCATCACTCTTTCTTCGTGGTTGGTCGACATGCATTGATGTTTATATATTATTAATGTTCTGCATATTAAATTTACATAAATAGGATCCTAGCCTTTAACACTTATGCTCTCTAGCCTAATAAATACATAAGCCTACCATTTTATCAATACTCGACTCACCAGCCTACAAAACATGATTTACAATTCATAAACATGATTACAACATGGCTCGTCCTTGGGGATATTACACAAAGTCTGAGTCGTAGTACACTACAAAACTGAAGGAGATTAAACAAGTAAAAATGAAGTTGGTATGGGACTTTGATCAAAGGTTCAAGTATCTGATGGGTAGCATGACTTTCCAGATCTCGGATCAACAACATCAAGAATGGTTTATTGTAGGGCTTCTACCACACATTCGTAGGCCATTGATTTAATAGAAGGTTGCATCGTAACCTGAAGCTTTGGAAATCACAATGAAGTTGGAAGCATCCCATATAGGAGACATTGGAGGGATGGCACATGTTCAGACATAATTGGATTATTTGATGATTCAACTGGAAGAACTTACAAAAAGGAAGGAGGAATGAGAACAAGTTTGGTGTAACAAGTGTAGGACTGAAGGTCATCACAAGGACGAATGCCCAACATTCACGTAGTTTTTGACGACTGGAGCACCGAATCCATTACTAGGAGGAGGGTATTGGGATATATGTAAGAAATGGGGACACATCCTACTGAGTTTCCATTACTAAAAAAGTATCAAAGTATGCCAAGGAACTTATTTTGCAATTTTTGCAAGTCAATCGAACATGAAGAAACAAATTTTTGCATATTCAATTTGATGAGGGAGTGCACTACATATATGTATATGATTCAAGAGGAGAATTTCGTGACAGAGGGAGGTGGTCCACAATATAATTATCAGAGGGGCTTTAATCCAATGAATAGAGGAAATTTGGTAGAGGTCGAGGAAGAGGAAATTTTGGTAGAAGAAAAGGACCGATTATATGTTATAATTTTAATCAATTGGGACACTTAGCCTACGACTGCCAAAATCCGTGTACAATATGCACATACTATCGAGAACTGGACTACGTGACAGAGGATTGTCTTCAACTAGTTTTGAAATGGCAGGATAGAGGGAAACAAAACCAAAATCCAAATCAGAATGTGTAGAAAATATCAATCGAAAAATGCAACGAAGGACCAAAAATAATATTTGTTATGCATGGAGGAGCTAGAACAGGAGCTGATGTGATGAATGGAAGGAAGCGGACTAAGAAATGGGTAAGGAAGTCAATAGGACCTATGACAACCTTTCATCCTCAACAATAAAAGGAGACATATCAGAGGACGAGAAAAGAGATACGTGGATAGGATTGGGGAGCATCAACATCAGCTATGCCACTTGTCAATGGTTTCATTGTTCTAGAGAAACCAACTGGGAAGGTAAGTACTCTAAAAGAATTACTGAGAAGTTGCGTAGAGATAATGAAATATGAAATTTCACTGAATACACTATATGACATGATTGATCACTGCACACAAGGATGAGAAAATCCCATTGCATAGAGGGTGGTGAATCATGTACTGCACAGAAAGAGGACCAACGAAGAATTCAAATCCAGTGTACAAATTGGGGAGTATGATGTAGATAATGTTATCTTCGACTTGGGGTCCGATGTGAATGTTTTACCTAAGCATACTTGGGACATGCTGGGAAAACCTAAGCTAGTGTGGTCTGTTGTTTAATTAAGGCTCACAAATCAACACAAAATAGTACTGATTGGTTGATTGACAAGAGTACATGTGAACATAGATGGGGTGCATAGAGTGGAAAAATTTGAAGTTATTAAGATCATGGATGTAACAAACACAAATATATAAAATATGTAAATATAAATAAATATAAATAAATATAAATAACTAATAATTAATAATTAATTATGAAGAGACATGACATATGAAAGGTCGTGTCTCTTATGAAAGGACATCTCTTATGAAATGGCACCCCTGCGTGGGTATATATATAGGACCTCACTGCCATTTTAATATCATCTCATATCATATTAAGAATTTATATTATTATTATCCTGTATGGATTTCTGTGTACTATCCTACTTAAATTGGATATTCTTATAATTTTCAAACAAGTTTGTTTGTCACAATGGTATTAGAGTGTTTTTCTCGGGCACTTCTGTTGATCGTGACCTTTGGCCACTAGACTTCTAGTCAATTTTGTTGCCCTTGGCAACAATCTATTGGCCTTTGGCCACATAAAATTTCAGAGTTCTTTGAAGAGTTTGAAGAATTGGTCCTTGACCACAAATAGGCCCTTGGCCACTCTAAGTTCAGAATTTTTGTTCGAAAAAGAAAATATGTTGTAAGGAACCAGATATCTGGGAGTTAAAATTATTTAAAGAAATTATATTAAAAATAATAAAAAAATAATAAAAAAAATATCTAGATAAGAAAAAATCATTTTGTTGCAAAGAAAATCATAAGAATCAAAACCAAAACATTTTGTTGCCAATTTTAATATTCGTATTTTCTACAATTAATAATTTCAATCATATGTACACTCAATCACCTCAATTACTCGTTGTGAATTCCATACCTGTCCGTCTGTACAACCGCATGTCTAAAAAATTCAAAATCCTTACAAAAATGAACTCGCTACAAATTTTGTGTCATTTGTACTGCCACCACAATTCAGTTGTCGTACCACTATCAACAATTAGCTTCCGTACAATTCAACAATCAGTTTCTGTACAAATTATCCATGCATGACATCGTATAAATCAAATTGTTATTCAAAATTAATGGTTGTGATGTATCGTCCATATAGTCATGTTCGTACAATCACATACGGTTGTGTGGATTGGAATATTAAAAGAAGTTTTATTTATTCTAAATTAATAACAATGAAATATTTATTATAGATTAATCTAGGTGGAATTTACTAAATATATGAAAAAGAGGAAAATATAGATATATATATCCGTGAAGAAAAGTGAAGTGGAAGTGTTTATAAAATTACAAAAGGATAAGTTCAAAATAAAGAAGGGTTATTTAATAAAGGTACAAGGAAGTTTTGAAATACAAAATGAGTTTTTAATGTCAAATAAAAAAGTTTAAAAATATAAAATTTAATTTTAATATTAATATTTATATATATATATATATATATATATATATATATATATATATATATATATATATATATATATATATATATAAAGGGGAATTATACAAGTGAAAAGTAAGAAGAATATAAATATAAGATTTAAAGAAGAAAAAAAAAAGTTAATTATCCTTCATTAAGATAAAGGGATAATTCGAAGATAAAATAAGGTTACTCAGGATATTAACTATCATACATTATGGACAAGATCAAAATGGACAGTTTGAAAATGATAGAATGAAGATTTTTTTATGAAGTTTTTCCAATCGTATGTTACAATTTTTCTACATTAAAGGGGAGTATTCAAGGAAGAGAGGTTAACATCATTATCAACTTGGACTATAATGAAAATTACATTAATATTGATTTGCAAAATCAATTATTAACCCCAGAGTCGAATATAATTGAAATGAAAGATATTTTTCAAATTAAAGAGTTACAAGTAATAATTGATGAGTATGAATATATATCTCAATTCTATGTTACAACTATGTATAAATAAGAAATCGACATCATTATTGGGCTACCATGGTTTAGAAATCTAGGTACCTTCATCTTAAACATGAAGAATTTTTTTGTGACATTTCCCTATAAGGAGAAGATGATAACATTACAAGACACTACATTGGATCCTGATTCAGTAACACCGGAAGACTTTAACTATATCTCAAAAGTAGTATCAAAATTCAATATCAAATATGAAAAAATAATTTTACGAATTTATCATAGATAAAAATGAATAAATTTCACGCTTAAAAGACCATAATGAAAAACTACTTACACAGATCAAAAAGTTAAAGGATAAAAATCAATGCATTCAGAAGTTGGAACAAGAGAATCAAGATCTCAAGAAGAACCTATTAGAAAAAAACAAACTAAATTCTCATTTGAAGAACCTTAATCAAAGATTATTAGAACAAATCAGAATGTTGAAAGAAGAAGAATCTGAGAAGGAAGACAAGAACAAAGTCAACAAATCAGATAAGGAGTAAAACTTACTCCTAAAGGTTCATAATCAAAGTTTACTCACACGGATTGAGAAGTTAAAGAGTGATAAAAAGATGCTACAAAACAAGTTAGAGCAACTTATTAACAAGGAATCATTGGTTGATAAAGAGATAAGAAAAAATCATTTTGTTGCAAAGAAAATCATAAAAATAAAAACCAAAACATTTTGTTGCCAATTTTAGTATTCGTATTTTCTGCAATTAATAATTTCAGTCATACATACAGTCAATCACCTCAATTACTCTTTGTGAATTCCATACCTGTCCGTCCGTACAACAGCGTGTTTAAAAAATTCAAAATCCTTATAAAAATGAACTCGCTACAAATTTTGTGTCATTCGTACTGCCACCACAATTTAGCTGTCGTACCACTATCAACAATTAGCTTCCGTACAGTTCAACAATCAATTTCTGTACAGATTATCCACGCATGACATCGTATAAATCAAATTGTCATTCAAAATTTATGGTTGTGATGTATCGTCCATATAGTCGTGTTCGTACAATCACATACGGTCATGTGGATTGGAATTTTAAAAGAAGTTTTATTTATTCTAAATTAATCACAATGGAATATT
>JZKD02S1672663.1:82595-95962 GCA_000966675.3 Picea glauca
ACAAGAAAATGGTGTGTCAGAAAGGATGAACAGGACAATCATGGAGCATGCAAGGAGTATGAGATTGCATGCTAGTTTTCCCTTACAGTTTTGGGCAGATGCTGTAGATACTATTTTTTACTTAATAAATAGAGGACCTTCATGTTGGCAGTAGAGGATGCATGAAGTGTCAACTAGACGATGTGCATGCATAACCTAATCCTTACGCTATATTAGGACAAAGTTATTTGATCCACTCAAGTATGATGGATTGAACGATATAAGTTTGTTTGGAAAAGAATTTGAGTTTCATGAACCCAAACAAAAAAGGTTGTTGGAACTAGATGTTTTCCTAAAAGTGACTCCCGCCAGATGGTGGGCTACACACAAAGAAGAAATGGAAGGCTAGTCACAGTGAAAAAGACTAATGCAAGTAAGGTGTGGTACTAAGGGAGAAAATATTGTGCAGAAGTATACAGGAGAGAGTGATCCAATAGGTCATGTTGAGAAGTGTAGGAACTTATGGATTTCAGTACTAGAAACAAAATGGACGTATAGATTTAGACATACCCTAGATACAATTCTAAAGAAAATTGGTATTTGGAATTGGAAATGCGCAGAGAGACAAAAAGATGGGAAGAGTTGGATCAGAGGTTCAAAGTCACATTTACATTTGAACATGAATCTCTTTCAATATATGCAGTGCTACATGTTATTCAGACTAATATCTTCTCAGAAGAATGGACGATGGAGGTAGTATCAATATGCAGTGCGCATAGGGATTCTATGACTGTGCATGAGTTATTGGAGTGTTATAGTGTGGCTAAAGAAGAACAGGAGGAGGAATATCCAAGGAATGTAAAAGTACCTAAAACAGAAGGAGAAATGGAAATTGAAGGACCCAAACTTGATTTCGCTACATACACAACCAAGAAAGAAGCATAAGGTAAACATTGGGATGACATAGAATCCAAAGTTTGCGTAGATAGGAGACTATTGGAGTGATAAGGCAGAAGAAAATATTGCACACTTGTTGCACGAATATCAAGACCTATTCCCAATGACATTTTCAGAGATGAAGGGGATAACTAGGGACTTAGGTGAGATGAAGATTCCCTTGAAACTAGGTGCTAAGAAAATACGACAGAGACCTTATAGGTTAAATACGAAGTACAAAGAGAAGGTGAAAGTCAAAATAGAGAGGATGTTGGATGAAAGAATCATTGAACTTGTGGAGGAATCAAAGTGGATCAGTCCAATAGTAGTAAAAGATAATAAAACATGAGGAATTAGGATTTGGGTGGATCTCAAGAAGCTGAATGATGCATGTTTACATGACCCATTCCCAACACCATTCACATATGAGGTATTGGAGAACATAGGAGGCCAAGATAATTATTATTTCATCGATGGATTGTCGAGGTACCATCAGATAAAAATTGCACAGGAAGACTGGTACAAGACTACTTTCACGACAAAGTGGGGGAGTTATCAGTATACAATAATTCCTTTTGGACTAAAGAATGCCCCTGCAGTGTTTTCCAGAGTAGTGGTTGCAACATTCAAGGAATTTATTCATAAGCTCCTTGAAGTGTACTTGGATTATTGGATTGTGTTCAGTCTACTGAAGGATCACATAGAATTACTCAAGATAATGTTGGATAGGTGTAGATAGTTTCATATTTTGTTGAACTTGAAGAAGTGTATTTTTTGTGCAATATTTGGATTTTTGTTGGGCCATGTATTCTACAATCATGGATTACTACTGTATCCAACAAAGATTGTAGTAATTCTAGATTTATAACCACATACATTATTCAAACAACTGAGGGAAACTCTGGGTCACATAGGCTATTATGGGAAGTTTATCAGAGGATATGCATAAATCACAACACGTATGGAAAATTTTCTAAAGAAGGAAGCAAATTTATAATGGAACAAGAGTTGTCAGAATGGGTTGGACACCTTAAAGAAAAAACTAGTGACCACACCAATTTGATCTTTCCAGATTGGAAGAAGGAGTTCCATGTTCATGTAGATACATCGTCCATAGCATTGGGTGCAATACTATTTCAACTAGGGGAGGGTTAGATAGATCACCCAATTGCATTTGCAAGTAGGAAGATGTCCATAGAAGAGAAGAATTACATCACTACAAAATGATAAGGATTGGTAATGGTATATGCACTACAAAATTTATTTCAAACATCATTTATTGGGGTCTCACTTTAATATGTACACAAACCATTCTACACTAAAATATTTAGTGAACAAGTTAGTGTTGGGGGTGGAGAATATGTAGATGGATATTGTTGTTCCAGGAATATGATTTTGAGGTTGTGGTGAAAAAATGGAAGTTGACTACAGGACCAAATCATCTATAACACATACTATCAGGAGAAGATGCATGCAATTTAGATGACATCTTCCTAGATGCAAAATTAGTCAAAATGGTGGATGGTTACTTCTTAGACATCATGCAATTTTTAATTACAACAATTGCTTCATCGGACATGACAGTTTCAAAGAAGAAACAACTGGTAGTTAAGGAAAAAAACTATCAGTTGATTGCAGGAAACTTATACAAGTCAGGTGCAGATGGAATATTGAAATGATGTGTGTTGGAACATGAAATATTGATGATACTCATAGAAGTTCATGATGGGATTGTATAAGGATATTATGCAGGAAGAGTGACTACACAAAAGAGTTTTTGTGCAGGGATTTGGTGGTCCACACTAGATAAAGATGCTAAAAAACACTGCCAGTCATGAGATGTTGTTGAAGAGTGGGAAATCCATCCAGGAGGGATGAAATTACTCTAAACCCACAGGTTACCTTGCAAATATTTCATAAATGGGCCATAGACTTTGTGGGGCCAATCAACCGATAAGGAATAATATTAGAGGAAAGATACATAATCACTACGATGGAGTATTTGAAAAGATGAGAAGCAACACCAGTCACAAACTGCACCACGAAGACTATTGCATGATTTTTGTTTGAGAATGTAGTCACACAATTTATATGTCCATGAATATTACTCAGTGATCAAGGAACACACATTCTAAATAAGACAATTTCAACATTAACTGAGGAGTTTCAAATTCATCATCAGAAAAGTACACCATATCATCCTTATGCCAATGGAACAATGGAAGATTTCAATTAAATTCTAGAGAATGCTTTGACAAAAATATGAAATGTAGGGATATATGATTGGGACTTAAGAGTTCTTGCAGTTTTATGGGCCTACAGGACAACAAACAAAAATCTAATAGGAGAGACACCTTTTAGGTTGGTCTTTGGGCAAGAAGCAGTAATTTCAATGGAATTTTTTCTACCTAGCCTGTAAATTACAGTGATCACTGACATTTTAGAATCTGGTACAGTAGAGGAGAGACTATCGTAGTTAGTACAACTTGAGGAAGATCATTTTGTCATAGGTTTCCATCAACAAGTTCAGAAGGCAAGAGAGAAGGCATGACATGATAGACACATTAAACATAAAAAGTTTCAAGTGGGATATTTGGTATTACTCTATAACAAAAATTTGATGCAACATCAAAGAAATTTTAGAATGCACCAGTTAGGACCCTATGTGATTCAACATGTAACAGACATAGGTGTTGGACAGTTGGAAACCCTGAATGGATAAATCCTTGAAGGAATGGTGAATGGAAGTTGGATGAAATTCTATAGAGACAACCGACAATATACGTAGTAATCTGGGTTGTGCCAGAGCACATGTATCATGGTAACTGTACTATAGTAGGAATATAAAACACATAAAAACATATAAAAAGTATAAAAAGGAAGAAAAACAAATAAAAAGTAGATATATAAAAAGAAAAAGAGTATAGAGTACAAAGGCATAAGAACTTGCATAGAAGGAATGATTATTGTGCATCGGGATGGAACTATGCCAACTAAGACAATAATACACATAAGAAAAAGACCGTGACACAAAAATATGTAAAATCATAATAGTTGTGCAATTTGGAACTGAAAAGACCATTAGAAGCATTAAAGCACAAAAACAATGGTGACAAACAGGTCATAGAGATGTCATATGGTTTTAAATGATAAAATCTGCCGGAAATCATGACAGATTGGCAGTACAAGGAAAAAATAATATGACGCATTTGGTAATAAATATGCATTTATTTAACCATCCATCGACCCCTTTGGGGGATTGGAAAATTTAGTTAAGGAGTGAAGAGACATGCATAGTTGGAAAGGAGGCACAAAAACAGTCGAAGGTCACAAAGCGTAATTCATTATTACTAAGATTTGCATGCACAGGAGAGTGAACCTACGTGAATTAGAGATGAACTATAGCCACACCAAAATTGCCACAGAGTAAGTGAAGGAACATGGCACACAAAACAATGGCGCTGCCAAAAGTTGGAGCGCCATCAACAGTAAAATGAAATAAATCGAAACGACCAACAAATTCACTAGAGGTTGAGGAAATACCTGGAGATTTAGATTCGGCTTCACAGGAAGGATTCCACATGGATTATATCCCACCAAGGAAATACATTGCTCCACAATTCAAATTACTAGTAGATGGGAAATACCCACTGGAAACATCACCAATCCCACCTGGTGTAAGTGTGGAAGGAGACATGCTAGGAAAGGTTGTCGCCCTAAAGTTTGTGTATCACAATATCACAGACGAGTAGAAGTTTCCAAAGTTTTCCAAGGAGAAGTACTTGTGCACTAAGAGTATATCAGGTACATGAGAGATATATTTGGAAATGCATATGTGGGAAACAAGACTTGAGAAATCGGGAATACTGAACCTATTGTAGGTTGCACACTTAAGACACATCCTAGAAATCATTTTTTGTGTTAAGTTACTTCTCAGTTGCATCCATGGAGGGACATTGTGGCATGACCCACCAGTGCCAATTGATACTACATTGATTTCGTGGATCATAGGGCTACCAAAAGTAGGAGATGATTAGGCCACCTTGTTCAATAAGGAATTTGAGAGAGCCCTATTAGAAGCAATGAAGGAGAAGTTTCACACCTTTAGGGGGAAAAGGGGATTGGATGTCATGAACATCAATCATATAAGTTTTCAATTTGGAGCGTAGGTGTTCTCCTACAAATTGTTGGGCAAGTGTCGTAAGGACGAAGTATCGACCGTAGTGATTGTAACCACAAAAAAAATCTTAAAAGGGGTCCAAATGAATTGGGCCACCATCTTGGTGAATCAATTTTTGATAGACTGTATTGAGGCCTAGGAGAAGGGTATCGAATTTCATTATGCTTGGCTTTTGATTTTTATTGCATTGGTAGTATGGTAGGAATTGGGCTACTACCAACACATGGGAACAACTGATAGAGGTAATTTGGCCAAGCGGTATGCCAAATTATGGCATACAACAAAAAAAAGGAGGCGACAAGACAATAATGTTACATTTTTTCTATACTTTGATAATATCAGGTATATAATTGAGCATACACCATGCATCAAAACTGAGACAGTGGAAACATACAAGGTTATTTCATAGTTCAAAGAAGGGATGCAACATATGTACATGCAAGAAAAGAAGGACCCTACACACCAGTGACTTCCAAACAACTACAGGTTGAATGCAGAGGATGTCTCCTTGATCACTAATGATTGGGAGGATGGGTGGAAATCTGTAGGAGAACAAGCAGGCCACTTGGAAGATGAAGAAGAATAGAACAAGGGTGATAAAGAATTGGATGAGGGGCAGGGGAGTGACCAAAATAGTGGAACTGGAAACACACTTGGACCATCAACAAAAGATGCACAATAGAGAGCCCCCACAAAAGGAGTGAAACCCAAAGATAAGGGGAAGGAGCCAATAGGATTTCCACGTAAGTAGACCAAAGCACACAAGGTACCCCTAGTCTACAATTTTACCAATGACAATATGGACCGAACTGACTACCAAGTATGGGATGCTACATATGAAGTGATCAAGGAAGCAACAAGGAAACAAGAAGAGAAACACCATAAGGTGTAGGACAATTTGGCAACGCTACAACATCTCTTGGAAGGATCCAATATAACAAAAGAGCACATGATAGAGGGAGGAATGTCCACAATTTCAGTGGAGGAAGTAGAGATTGCTCATCTATTCTTAACAAAGCTAGCAACTGGGCACATGATTCTACAAATTGAGATGGATGAAATTGAGTTCTCAAGGACAGAATTACAAAAAGTATAGGTGAATCCAATAATCCATCTGAACATAGTGGTGTCATGAATGTCGATACACATATTACAAATCTTGCAAATAGGCATGTTGCATGAGATTAGGATATGAGGAGATGAAGCACACTGGGAACTGACCAAAGTACAATATGAAAGAGCTCAATTTCAACAATATTATGAATTTTTCTACAAACAAAGAGTGTAGTGGAAGGAAAAGTGGAAGTCGTAAGGAAGGAAAAGAATGAGGCTGAGGAAAGGGTCATGAAAGCTTTAAAGGAAAAGGATGAAACTGAGAGTATGGCGTAGAAGACATAAGAATTCATCCAAAAGTATTGATAGTAGTAGAGGATACTATGGAAGAGAAGGTATTGAATATTGGAGAAGTCATCAAAGGATTCTAATTGAAGATTGAGGACCTACAGTTGTGAAGTATGCCAGGAGCACCACTGGAGGAATGAGTAGGAAGAGAAATAATGACAATGATAGTCATCGCCAACATCAAGAAGGTGGAATAAGAGTGTGAAAAACTCTATGAGGAGAGTGTGAAAAGATCTATGAGGAGAGTGAGCAAATATGGATAGACTTGGTGTAAGATCCAAAGATAAAGGTTGTGGAGGACAAATTAAGTGAAGTGTAGGAAAAGGCCCAACAAGATTCAAAGAGAATAAACACACTTCCACTAGCTAAACAAATGACAACCATTTCAGCACAGAGGAAGTCATACGTGGAAGTTGAAAATATGAGGGATCAATAGAATATCCTTCAACAATTATTAGGACTGCTATAGGAAGAAGCATCGAGGGTGATAGGAGAACTGGCCACTGCATAGGGCAAGGTGAAACAAGAAACACATGAAGCAAAAGAAAAACTTACAACCTTGACTGAGAAGGGGGTCGAAGAGATTGTGGAAACAGAGGAAACTATAATAAGGGAAGTTGTGTCAGTCAAGGAAGCCTCCCAAAGGTTCATTCAAGGGTGAAGAAATGCGCAACATGCCTAAGTGACTCGGGACAAGCCACAAGAGAGTGTTGGGGGCCTGTTGGACAAACATTATGGAAATAATATTCATAAAAATCCTAATTATAGAAGACGTGCGTAGAAGAATAAGGAAGACTCGGGAGTGCATAGTTGAGGTGCATCCAAGAGTAAAACACGTAGTCATATGAATACAACAGAGGAATAAAAGTAGAGAATAAAGTAGGAGAATAAAGCAAGCGAAAGGGAAGGATGATAGCCCGACATGCTAAATCTATAAGGATGCATGAAAGTAGGAAGAACATTAGTCAGAGTGAAAAAGGAGCATGCAGATGGAAAAACAGGTGAAAGCAACCCGAAAAGAAAGTTAACTTGAAGTTATCATGTATTGTGTTGGCACAAGGGTAGACCCAGGGTTCATCTCTAACAACGCACCAACAAGACCTAACTACTGGCCCTTTCGAAAACACTTGTGAAGAAGATGTAGTCTCACTCGAATTAGCAATAGGGGGTTGCAGGACACATGTGTTTACAACTAGAGGAAATGCAAGTGGAACTTGTTAGCACTTGGTAAATTTCCTAGAGGTTGAAACAGAAGAAATATACAAAGGTAACTTTATCCAACCACTTTTAAAGCTGGGATCTAGCCCTTCCATCTTCATAGAGGGATCTCTCTATATGATTTAGCTATGTTTCCAATTTTATATATTAGGCTAGGTAAAGAAATAGGTAGGTTTTGTTGTCAAAGTGTTTTTTGAATTGATTGAGACAATCTACACATCCATTGGGCTATGGGGTCTGTGTTTAAATAAATATGAAATACAACCAGAAACATGAAGGGAGACTTCCACAAGGCAAGATAATATACTCACTGGATCTTTTAGTAACTTAAATGATGGACAGAAGAAAAGATGAGAAAGATAAATTCAACTAAGAAGCATTTAAGAATTTCTTAATTGAAAACACCAGAAGATAAACACTAAAATCTTTCGAGTCAGAAACAGGGTATCCAAGATAAATCCTACAACATTCATTACTCCTAAAGATTAGTTTCAGAAAAAAATATGATCACAAAGCAAGAATAACATTCAACTTAGAGAATAAACATCACCAGTGAATACACACAAGAATCCTATAAAAGTGCCTCCTTTTTATTAATGGAAAATCTCTTCAAAATGTTACAGTCTGATAGCGTCAGGGTGTGAAGATCAACAACCCTCAATACTTCAAAAGGTGAAGTATTTATAACTCAAATTACAAACATTCCTGTCATAACTGATCAGGATGTGCTAATTCTATTTTTAGCCTAACTAATTTAACAAATCAAACTGCTTGATGACTTGGTGCAACTGCACACGGATTTTTGGGTAGACCGTTGATGAAGCCTTCACATGACCTCATCTGACTGGATAGGTGACTGGACATGAACAAATTATTTTCTAATCGAGCAGATCATAGAGTTCCTCCCATCTGAGATGACTAGGCACAGTGACTTTGAGTAGTCTTTGATACACTTTGTCCATTTCTGTATACTTGGAAAATGTAGGCTTGGTGAGGAATATGTATTAGATCTCATGCTGGATACTAAATTTCCACTGAAGGGCATCCAGGAATGCTTTGCTAGTAATGCTCCCTTGTATGCCAACAAACTTTGAACTGTCCTTAGACACTTCAGCCAATCTCTTCTTGTAATCTGGAAGTGTCATCAGTTTATCATTAATAACCTTTAGACCGGGTAGGCCCTTCTTTTGGAGTGCCTCAATCTTGCTGAAGAATCTTTGTACCCCTAGGTCCATGGTCTGAACCTTTTCTTCCAATTGAAGCATTAATCCTCTCTTGGTCAAAACTCTTTTGACCTCAAGGATGGTCTCTGTTCTGTCCTCAATCTTCAGCTCTTCTAGCTCTTCTCTGGTCTTAGAATTGAGAAATTTGATTATATCATTTGCCTGTGTTGGCATCTCCCCCAATTCCACTCTGATATTTTCAATGGCCTGTTTTCTCCTCTAGACCAATTCGTTTTGCTCAAACATGATTTGGATCATTGGCCATATCTCATTTATGGACTTAGTAATGTCGTTCCATACAGTCTCTTTAACCTCAGCCAATGTCTTTCCTACCACTGTTTGTTTCTGGAGCTACTGTAACTCTTGCTTGAGCTTCTCTGTTACCTTCTTTTCTTTGGATAGGCTGGTCTGGAAGGAAGTTTTGAGTTCTTGTAGGTTCTCAACTTACTTTTTAAGACTGCTGATCTCTATCTCCTGCAGGTTCATCTTTTCCATGGATTTGTCGAGGTCGGTTGTTCCCTCTTGTGTTGTCACTGGAGTTGCGGATGGGATTGTTGTCACTGCTGCTATGATTGCTCCTGAGATCGGAATGGCACTCAATGGAATGAATTCCATTGGCTTGATCTTATCCTTTTATTTTAATAATCTCTCCATCCTAGCCTCCATTTCTTTGAGTTGGGCGTTCTGCTCCATGAGCAGCTTGAGCATTTCGTCTTTCTTGCCTTCTTTCTCTGCTATCTCCTTCGCCTGCGAGTCCTCTATGGGTGGGAGCTTCAGTTGTTTCCTCAAGGAGGCGATGTCTGCATTATTCTTCTTTATCATCTCCTCTGTAGCTTTGACGTTCGAAGGATCATAGCCGATCTTGAGGACTAGCTCCTCCAAAGTCTTAATTCTATTGTCCTTTGCAAAGGACGATATCTTTTGCAGCTTGAGCTGCATTTGGGCATTGTTGAGCAACACCTGTAATTTTGTTGCAGAGGCAGAAGCATGTGCCAATGTATGGAATACCATCTCCCCTATTTGCTTGTGCAAATCCATCTGATCTTCTAGGTGCACGTCCTTTGTCTGGAATTCGAAGGTGGCTCTCTTGTAATCCGTGATTACCTTGGGATCAGGAACCTGTGCCTGGAGGAAGGCCATGTGGATTCTACCTTTCTCTGTATTAATTTCAGACAACAACCTATACTGCACAGTCGACGTCTACTTCCAAAACTGAGCATAAGTACTACTGGTAAGGGTCTAGTTCTTTTTCTTGATCAGCTCGTACTTCTCGAAAATGCTCAACTTGGGCCCAGTCTTGCCTGGCTAAGTGTCGAGTGGGGAGTCTGTGGATTTCTTCGGTACTACTGGGGTTATTTCCTTATGAATTATCGACCCGAAGGGAAGAATCACAGACTTAGTCACTGTGGTAGGCAGAACCTCTTTTTCTCCAGTTGGACCCGGAACTGAGATTGTCTTGGGTCTCTTAGTGTGTAACTGGAACTCCTCAGATGATACCTCCGTGATAGGCGAAGATGAGTCTTGACGAGGCCTCTTTTCTTTAAGGACCTGTGGTGTGTTCGTTGGTGGAACAGTGGCCGGGGGAACTTGATGTTCCACTTCGACCAAGCTGTCAGGAACCCACACTGTCTGATTGGAAAAAATTTCAATCTCGTTCTTGGCTTCATGAACGTACATGATGTTTTTGTTCTTCACCCGCATTTATGAGATGATCCCGCAAGGATCATAATGCCATGGGAATCTTAAGAAAAAATTCATCTCTCTCAGCATCCGGTCCACTTCTTCTCCGGTGCCACGACTGTTGTAGATGAAGGAGCCAATCTGCCCCTTGATTCTAAGATGCTGCTTTTTCTTCAAGGATACAAAATGGATGTCATCTAAATTCATGATCTGTCTTATATACTCTAATGCAAAGATTCTTACCGACACATACTTGGGCAGCTTGTAAGGTGCCAACTCACACCTGAATACTTTGATCTCGGTGTGGTTTTGATACAGGTACCAATCCCCGGTCTTTGTGTTGTCCGAGAGATGCAGGATCCTCTGGACTTCACCGTTTATTTGAGGCTCGGGCCTGCTGCTCAACATAATACCACTGGGTGGTAGAACAGATCGATGAATGCCTTAAAGCTATACTCTGTGGAGTTATGCTTAGGCAAAGAGGTCCATGCTTTGATTGGCTGAGGCCTTCCATCTGTGTCCATCTCATGCATGGAAAATGAAAACTTATCCGCCCGGAAAAAGACAAACAAGTAGGATAATATTGATGAATATCTGAACATGCCCTCCGTGCCGAAATTCACGAACTGTTCATGAATATTTTCGTCCAAGAAGGTGTTGAAATCAAACTGGGTGGTGGGATTTTCATCAGTGGAGAAAATGGATAGAAAATTGTTACACATTATTTTCGTCATCCCTATGACTATTAATAATGTAAACCTATATGTTTCCTTTAGAGGGGTCAGTGGCCTGAGTTCCTGAAGAGAGAAGGGAGAAGAACTTCTCCTGAGAAGAGAAGTTGCATTTTCCTATGTAAAAACCTTATAAAAAATGAAGTTCGCAGGTTGCTATATAGGCAGGATGCGAGAATGACCCATTCTCACAGGTTGCAGTATAGCCAGGGTGTGAGGTGTTCGCAGGTTTCTTTATAGCTAGGGTGCGAGAATGCCAGCACGTGGGAAAAAAGAGCGTTTTATCGAATCTTCTAGAAGGAGAAACTTCTATGGTGAGGTGGCATCCGAATGGTTTGGATCTTACTCACTTTCATGATTTAGTGGGATCATCCTAACCTCCTCATATTATCCTCTTCAAACTATAAAAGGAGAGGATTTCTCATGGAAAAAGTTAGCTTGAGCTTGGGTTATCTTTGTTGATTATTGAGCTTGTTAGCTTTGGCTTGGTTAGAGTGGCTTTAATATTTTCTTTGTCAAGATAGATTGTGAGTAGCTATCAGATCTATGGTATCAGAATCCTTGGAGCAAGAAGTGTGTGGGGAATGAAGGACGGTTGGAAGGGACCTTACGACATCAAGGAAACAGTTGTAATCTCTCTTTCACATTTAATATGATATGGTAAAATGATTCTTTCTCATAAAGCTAATGTCACTTTATTGTATAACTCCTTGATCATATACATAGATTAATTGTTGAATATATTGAGTTGTCTTCACTTCGATTGGTTTGTTTTGTTGTGGTCTTGATGACACAAGAGCATTGGAGCGAATCTTGGAACAACAAAGACCCAAGGAAGCGATCATAAGGTATGTTCATGATTCTTGCCTCCTAGTTCATTCAACAGTTAAAATCTAGAGAAAGAGTATTATTTTGTCTTGTTTTGTTCTAGATCCAGGTGGATCTAGGGAGATTGGTTTGTGTCCGCACTTACAGATTTATCCAATAACAAAAACCCAGAATGGGCTCATCTACCCACTGGTCGGAATAGTACCCTAACAAAGTGCAAAGGGAAGAAATGACCTGGTTTCTCTTAGTGGAGAACATGGATGACAGGTAAGGTGGATTTGTGGAAGGGAATTGAGCAGAGGTGGGAAGAAAAAGCTCAAATATTTGAGTTCTCTGGGGAAAATTCATCTTTCGATACAACTCGGTAAGGATTTCTAGGTTGAAAGGAGATGCAGAGTTGGCATGGGGAATTTGCATCATATGGTCTATGTCTTCGGGCGTGATGAGGAACATGGTGTCTCCGGATGAGGAGATGATATCTCTTTTTTCAGGAATATAGTGAGCTTGGCATTTAAGTGCGAACTCGGGAAAATTGTGGATTCCAGGGAAAGAGGTACAGGGGTAAATTGGACTCCCAGAGTCCAATTTCATCGCTCTGGTCCAGGAAAACCTCCCTGAGCCATGACTGGAGGTCTAAGAAATTGAAATCACATTTAGTATCTGCAATCAATCTATCTTTTTCGACCATTGGGATCTTGTCCAGGTCGAAAGGAGGCAGGAGAAAAAGATTCTCCTCTCCTTCTGCTTGTTTTGGCTTTGGCACCATCTCTGCAACAATACCTGCAATAAACACGAAGTTAGTGGGGTTGAATGACTGTGGATGAAGGCGACGGGATGTAACAGATGAGCAAGCTATGAGTTTCTCTGGTGCGATGAGTGAACCATGAAAATAGGGGAAAACAATAATTTTATTTAAAAAATGGGGTCGGTTGGGCGTGGGAGACAGGTCAGCTGGATAATGGATAGGTTATCTAGTAATAAATGGACAACGAGCCACTTGGGGTGAGATGGCAGGTGACAGTGGCCGAAACATACAGACGGGTGACCTGGCTGCTAGGGATTGGAGGTAAAAGTTGCAATAAGGGGCTGGTCATGAGTGAAAGGGGGTAGGAGACTGACAACAGTTATGGGATGGGACATAACTTGGGAACAAGTGGAACAAGTGGATGATGACGTCCATGAGTGACGGGG
>JZKD02S1672663.1:96315-127434 GCA_000966675.3 Picea glauca
ACCAGGATTAGACAGTCTGGCCAGATTTATTCACTAATCTAACCTAGACACTTTGGATAAGATTAAACTGTTTATCCAAATCATTCACTACCCTATCAACATCAAATTTAAAAAGGACTTGGCCATGATTGAAAGGTATGGACCAAGTTACCACTATTGCATGGGGCTTTATTTAAATTCTTTTATGCCCTCTTTTTCTTTCTTTCTTTTTTCTTTTCTTTTCTTTTCTTTTTCCTTTTTTTTTTTTTCAAATTATTTGCAGAATGAAAAATCATTTGTCAACAAAAACACTAGAAACAGATAATATCCCAGTCACCAGTTGATTCCTATAACTTATAGGGTGATAACAATGGCTCCACCTGGGGATGGTACTTGCCTTGTGAAGTGCCAAGAATCCTGGTTCCTGTCATTCTGAACATTTATGCCTAGTGGCCTTCATTGGTTTTATTCTCAAAAATGGAAAAACAATGATCAGCAGCTTAGGGCCTTCTCTTCAGGCTTCAACCAACTGACTAATGTTCTTCACTCAGAAAATGCAAGTGAAAAATGAAAATTAAAATGGTATGTACAATGGAGACTGAAAACTCGAATCTTCTACTGAGGTGGTACATAATGTTTCAACATTCTGGCATTCACAGGTGCTCCTGGCAGATTGGGAATGAATCTTCATAAAAAGTTAATTCTTCCGATAAACGACTGTAGTTCTTTGAGGTTTCTTGGGGGTTCTAATTTTTGTATGGCCTCGATTCTGCTGGGGTCTATTTTGATTCCATCTTTGGAGATGATATGTCCTAGAAGTTTGCCTTTTTCTAACCCAAAAAGACTCTTCTTAGGATTTAAAGAAATCCCAAACCTCCTACATTTCTCGAAGACTTGTCTGAGGTGTCTTAGGTGTTCGTTGTCATATCGGGAAAACATAGTTACATCATCTAAATAGATGACAATAAACTTACCTGCTTCTTCCACGAAGGCGATATCCATCGCCCTCTGGAAAGTGGCTCCTACGTTCATCAGACCAAAAGGAATTTTCACATACATGAAAGTGCCCCATGGTGTGGTGAAAGTGGTTTTGTCTTGGTCTTCTGGGTGAACTAAGACCTGATTATAACCCGAAAAACCATCCAGCAGAGAAATTCGACTGGACCCGACCACCCTTTGCAGGATATGGTCCATTTTCGGCAAGGGGTAATTATCCTTCAAGGAGACTTTATTTAGATTTTTGAAATCTATGTAGAGTATAATTTCCCCAGTTTTATTATGTGTAGTGACCAAATTAGAGACCCACTTGGAAAAACGCAACGAAAATATGATCTTGGCATCATACATTTTCTTGATTTCCTTTTCTATCAGAGGGAGCAACTTGGGATTTATCCTCCTAAGTTTCTGCCTAAACAGTTTTTGGTCTTCTTTTATTGGAATCCTGTGTTGTATGATGCTGGTATCGTAGGATTTCAAATCTTCATAGCCCCAAGCAAAAACATCTGAATATTCTTTGAACAACTCAATGTATTTGAGTTTTTGTTCTGGGGGTAATGATTTAGATAGTTTGACCATCCTGGGTTTCTCTTCAGTTCCTATATTACAGTCTTCTACCTCTTGTCCATGGGATTCTATTTTTGGTTTTTTGGCTACATCGTTACAGTCAAACAAGTCTTCTAAAGGAACAAGACCTCTAGGAAAAACATTTATTTTTAACTGTAAAACATCAACGTCCATTTCGTCATCGCCTAATTCTCTTGAATATATGGTGTTTACACTATCAACTTCAAAATCATAACTATTTACATTTTCATCTTCGTTCTCTAAATCTATATTTGTACATTCAAAATCATTTTACACTGCAGAAAGTCTTCGATCTGATAGTCATTACCAGAGAAAAGATGAGAAAGATAAATTCAACTAAGAAGCATTTAAGAATTTCTTAATTGAAAACACCAGAAGATAAAGACTAAAATCTTTTGAGTTAGAAACAGGGTATCCAAGATAAATCCTGCAACATTCGTTACTCTTAAAGATTAGTTTCAGAAAAAAATATGATCACAAAGCAAGAATAACATTCAACTTAGAGAATAAACATCACCAGTGAATACACACAAGAATCCTATAAAAGTGCCTCCTTTTTATTAATGACAGATCTCTTCAAAATTTTACAGTCTGATAACGTCAGGGTGTGAAGATCAACAACCCTCAATACTTCGAAAGGTGAAGTATTTATAACTCAAACTACAAATGTTCCTGTCATAACTGATCAGGACGTGCTAATTCTATTTTTAGCCTAACTAATTTAACAAATCAAACTGCTTGATGACTTGGTGCAATTGCACGCGTATTTTTGGGTAGACCATTGATGAAGCCTTCGCATGATCTCATCTGACTAGACAAGTGACTGGACCTAAACAACTCATCTTATAATCAAGCATATCGCAGAGTTCCTCCCATCTGAGATGACTAGGCATAGTGACTTTGAGCAGTCTTCGATACACTTCGTCCATTTCTGTATACTTGGAAAATGTAGGCTTGGTGAGGAATATATATCGGATCTTGTGTTGGATACTAAAGTCCCACTGAAGGGAATCCAGGAATTCTTTGTTGGTAATGCTCCCTTGTATGTCAGCAAACTTTGAACTGTCCTTAGACACTTCAGCCAATCTCTTCTTGTAATCTGGAAATGTCACCAGTTTATCATTAATAACCTTTAGACCAAGTAGGCCCTTCTTCTGGAGTGCCTCAATCTTGCTGAAGAATCTCTGTACCCCTAGGTCCATGGTATGAACCTTTTCTTCCAATTGAATCATTAATCCTCTCTTGGTCAAAACTCTTTTGACCTCAAGGATGGTCTTTGTTCTGTCCTCGATCTTCATCTCTTCTAGCTCTTCTCTGGTCTTAGAATTGATAAATTTGATTATATCATTCACCTGTGTTGGCATCTCTCCCAATTCCACTCTGATCTTTTCGATGGCCTGTTTTCTCCTCTGGACCAATTTGTTTTGCTCTAACATGATTTGGATCATTGGCCATATCTCATTTATGGGCTTAGTAATGTCAGTCCATACAGTCTCTTTAACCTCAACAATTGTCTTTCCTGCCACTGTTTGTTTCTGGAGCTGCTGTAACTCCTGCTTGAGCTTCTCTGTTACCTGCTTTTCTTTGGATAGGCTGGTCTGGAAGGAAGTTTTGAGTTCATGTAGGTTCTCAAATTCCTTTTTAAGCCTGCTGATCTCTGTCTCCTGCAGGTTCATATTTTCCATGGATTTGGCGAGGTCGGTTGTTCCCTCTTGTACTGTCACTGGAGTTGCGGATGGGACTGCTGTCACTGCTGCTGTGCTTGCTCCTGAGATCGGAATGGCACTCAATGGAATGAATTCCATTGGCTTCATATGATCCTTCTCTTTTAATAATCTCTCCATCTCAGCCTCCATTTCTTTGAGATGGGCATTTTGCTCCATGAGCAGCTTGAGCATTTCGTCCTTCTCGCCTTCTTTCTCTGTTATCTCCTTCGCCTGCGAGCCCTCTGTGGGTGGGAGCTTCAGTTGTTTCCTCAAGGATGCGATGTCTGCATTCTTCTTCTTTATCATCTCCTCTGTAGCTTTGACGTTCGAAGGATAATAGCCGATCTTGAGGACTAGCTCCTCCAAAGTCTTAATTCTATTGTCCTTTGCAAAGGACGATATCTTTTCCAGCTTGATCTGCGTTTGAGCATTATTGGGTGACACCTGTAATTTTGCTGCAGAGGCGGAAGCATGTTCTAATGTATGGAATACCATCTCCCTTGTCTACTTGTACAGATCCATCTGATCTGTTGGGTTCATGTCCTTCGTCTGGAATTTGAAGGTGATTCTCTTGAAATCCATGATTACCTTGGGATTAGGCACCTGTGCCTGGAGGAAGGCCATGTGAATTCTGCCTTTCTCTGTATCAAATGCAGACAACAACCTATGCTGCGCATTCGACGTCTGCTTCCGAAAATGAGTGTAAGTATTGATGGTAAGGGTCTGGTTCTTTTTCTTGATCAACTCGTACTTCTCGAAAATGATCAACTTGGGCCCAGTCTTGCCTGGCTGAGTGTCGAGCAGGGAGTCTGTGGATTTATTCGGTACTACTCGGGTGATTTCCTTATGAAGGATCGACCCGAAGGGAGGAATCGCAGACTTATTCACTGTTGTAGGCGGAACCTCTTTTTCTCCAGTTGGACCTGGAACTGAGATTGTCTTGGGTCTCTTAGTGTGTAACTGGAACTCCTTAGACAATACCTCCGTGACAGGAGAAGATGAGTCTTGAAAAGGCCTCTTTTATTTAGGGACCTATGGTGTGGTCATTGGTGGCACAGTGGTCAGGGGAACTTGTTGTTCCACTTCGACCAAGGTGTCAGGCACCCACACTGTCTGATTGGTGAATTTTTCAATCTCGAGCTTGGATTCATGAATGTACAAGATGTTTTTGTTCTTCAACCGCATTTCTGAGATGATCCCACAAGGATCATAATGCCATGGGAAGCTTAAGAAAAACTTCATCTCTCTCAGCATCCGGTCTGCTTCTTCTCCAGCACCATGATTGTTGTAGATGAAGGAGCCAATCTACCCCTTGATTCTAAGCTGCTACTTTTTCTTCAAGGATACAAAATGGATGTCATATGAATTCATGATCTGTCTTATATACTCTAACGCAAAGATTCTTACCGACACATACTTGGGCAGCTTGTAAGGTGCCAACTCACACCCGAATACTCTGATATCGGTGTGGTTTTGATACAGGTACCGATCCCTTGTCTTTGTGTTGTATGAGAGATGCAGGATCCTTTGGACTTCGTTGTTTATTTGAGGCTCGATCCTGCTGCTCAACATTCTTACCACCGGGTGGTAGAATAGATCGATGAATGTTTTGAAGCTATACTCTATAGAGTTATGCTTAAGCAAAGAGGTCCATGTTGTGACTAGCTGAGGCCTTCCATCTGCGTCCATCTTCTGCATGGAAAATGCAAACTTATCCACCTAGAAAAAGACAAACAAGTAGGCTAATATTGATGAATATCCGAACATGCCCTTCGTGCCGAAATTCATGAAATGTTCGTGAATATTGTCGGCCAAGAAGGTTCTAAAATCAAACTGGGTGGTGGGCTTTTCATTAGTGGAGAAAATGGATAGAAAACCCAGAATGGGCTCATCTACCCACTGGTCGGAATAGTACCCTAAAAAAGCACAAAGGGAAGAAATGACTTGGTTTTCCTTAGTGGAGAACATGGATGATGGGTAATGGGGATTTGTGGAAGGGAATTGAGTGGAGGTGGGAAGGAAAAGCTCAAATATTTGAGTTCTCTAGGGAAAATTCATCTTTTGATAGAACTCGGTAAGGATTTCCAGGTTGAAAGGAGACACAGAGTTGGCACGGGGAATTTGCATCATCTGGTCTATGTCTTTGGGCATGATGAGGAACAGGGTGTCTCCGAATGAGGAGATGATGACTCTTTGTTCGGGAATATAGTGAGCTTGGCATTTAAGTGTGAACTCAGGAAAATGGTGAATTCTGGGGAAAGAGGTACAGGGGTAAATTGGACTCCCAGAGTCCAATTTCATCGCTCTGGTCCAGGAAAACCTCCCTGATCCATGATTGGAGGTCTGAGAAATCGAAATCGCATTTGGTATCTACAATCAATCTATCTTTTTTGACCAGTGGGATCTTTTCCAGGTCGATAGGAGGTGGGAGAAAAGGATTCTCCTCTCCTTCTGCTTGTTTTGGCTTTGGCGCCATCTCTGCAACAATACCTGCAATAAACACGAAGTTAGTGGGGTCGATTGAATGTGGATGAAGGCGACGAGATGTAATGGAGGAGCAAGCTATGAGTTTCTTTGGTGTGATGAGTGAACCGTGAAAGTAGGGGAAAACAATAATTTTATTTAAAAAATGGGGTCGGTTGGGTGCAGAAGACAGGTCAGCTGGATAACGGATAGGTTATCCAGTAATAAATGGACAACGGGCCACTTGGGGGTGAGATGGCAGGTGACGGTGGCCGAAACATACGGACGGGTGACATGGGTGCTAGGGATTAGAGGTAAAAGTCATAATAAGGGGTTGGTCATGAGTGAAAGGGGGTAGGGTACTGACAACAATTATGTGATGGGACATAACTCGGGAACAAGTGGAACAAGTGGATGATGACTTCCATGAGTGACGAGGGTTGTCAGATAGCAGATGGTGATGGGACTTTAGGACCAATAGATTTATGCCACATATGACAAGGGGCCCACCAATGGGAGATAACCATTCTAGACCCCCCCCTCGGTTAAAAACAGATCATTAGGGGGGGTCCAAAATCCATTTTGGGACATTGATCTGCCCGCCTATTTCTGAGTTGTAGATCCCAGCGCGCTCTTTATCACTCATTCCGGACCCCCCTCTCCCTCCATTAAAGGCAGAATGGATGGGGGGGTCCGGAATCCAATCTGGGCTATTGATTTCAGCGCTTGTCCCTGGGCCATCCAGATGTGCGCAAGTCTTATTATTGATTCCGGACCCCCCGGTTAAAAGTAGAACGTTCGGGGGGGGGGTCCAGAATGCTCTGTACACCGTAGATCTGAGTGTCGCAATCAGGACCGTTGATAGGTGCAGGAAGCATAAATCAAGAGCGGAGAACACATGTGCTGGGAAAACTTAGGATAAATGCATTTTATGGGTTTTTTCCCAAACTTTTCAAATAGACACCACCAAGGGACTTCAACCAACTATCTTTTAAACATTTGGAACATGGTGCAATCTTGACATCAAGCTGGTTTTATTGGAATGGAACAATAAAGAAAGTATCCTATGTTCTAACCTTGTTTCCTATGACAATTAACCAAGATTAAACTGTTGGTTTAAGAAATTACTCTACCCTAGGGCTATCTGACCAGGATTAGATAGTCTGGCCAGATTTATTCACTAATCTAACCTAGACACTTTGGCTAAGATTAAATTGTTTAGCCAAATCATTCACTACCCTATCAACATCAAATTTAAAAAGGACTTGGCCATGCTTGAAAGGTATGGACCAAGTTACCACTATTGCATGGGGATTTATTTCAATTCTTTTATGCCCTCTTTTTCTTTCTTTCTTTTTCTTTTCTTTTCTTTCTTTTTTCTTTTCTTTTCTTTTCCTTTTTTTTTTTTTTTCAAATTATTTGCAGAATGAAAAATCATTTGTCAACAAAAACACTAGAAACAGATAATATCCCAGTCACCAGTTGATTGCTATAACTTATAGGGTGATAACAGAACCAAGGCAACAATGCACAAAGATCTCATTATTCTTACCAAGCATAAACCTACTTCGCATAGTTAGATGTCATATCTAACATTCTAATACATTAACAGAGTAACAGAACTAAAGAACACAACATCAATCATACACAACAAAATATATATGTGGTTCACCCTCTCCCTAGGGCTACGTCCACATAACTGCATTTATTGATATCATATGAAAGCATACAATTCTAATCTACGGTTTTAGCTTGCAGATCTCTCTCTGTCTTCTTCTCTCCCCTCCCTGTGCACCGAGCTGCAGGGTTTATCTTTGCACCCAGCTGAATATCTTACAATAACAAAAGTCTCTCACACTCAACACTTCTCTCCCTCTCTCTACAATAATGACAAACTCTCAATCAACTTAACACCATCCCTTCCTAGGTCCTCTAGAACTTTATTTATACATTACAACAACTCACCAACAAACTTGAGTCAAAACCTAGGTTTCAAAACCCTATGTGTCTAAAACCCTAGTTCAACTTGACCGACATTTTTCAAGCTTCACCCGCTTGTCTTTCCTTCCTTCCCACGAAGTGCTCCAAAGCATCCATTGGTGTCTTTTTCTGCTTGCTGATTTGTCCTCGATCCAACTTCCTTACTAATCTGGTCTCCTTGATTCTCTCGTACTTCGTTCCATCTTTTCTTCTTCTTTGGCCACTTTGTCCCAATCTCAGTCCATGCGTCTTCCGTGTAGTTTGCACTTCATATTTTCTCTTCCTTTTTCTTTTCTTTATTTCTTAATCCATACCCAAGGGATAACAGGACCCCAACACTCACCTGTGACTCATCCTGAGGCACTTCAGATTTGAACCTTATGTTTCTCTTCAACTTCAGACTGTGTGGGGCAGCCTGTACTTTCTACTCTATCCTTCCCCACTGTGTGAAGAATGTATTTTTTGTGTCTGGTACCTAGTTTCAACTGCACCTGGTACCTAGACCCTTCTTCTTTTTCTCTTATGGATGGCTATGAGGAAGCTAGTTGTCATAGTACTATTTCAACCGACTCCCATTCGCCAAACCTTCCTTCCACTCTCCATGCAAAGTCTTCAATTGTGCAACTCCTCATTCTGTGACATAGGCAACCTCATAAGGCCCAAGCCAATGTGTTCTGAACTTTCCTGGATGCTTCATGAACTTATTTGCGTATACCAATACCATATCTCCTTGCTTAAAGGATATCTTTTTGATGTGTCTATCATGGTAGGCCTTTTCTTTTTCCTTCTACACTTGTTGATGGAATCCTACAATAAACCTGTCTTCCTCTAGTTTGAAAAACTACGTGAGCCTCTCTTGAACAACTCTAGTGTCATCCATATCTGTAAAAGCTGCAATTCTCATACTAGGAACCAAATATTCCATGGGTACAACTGCTTCTAGGTGATAGACCAACTTAAAGGGGTCTATATTGTCAACTTCTTACAAGTGGTTCTATAGGCCCATAACACTGTTGGTACTGTCAAGTCCCAATCATCCCTATTCACATTGTAAATCTTCGTCAACATTTTCTCCAAGATCTTATTGAATGATTCAACTGTCCCATTCGCTTGTGGATGGTAGGGTGTGCTCTTCTGATGATGAACTGCAAATTCCTCATTCAAGGATTCAATGGTCTTATTAATAAAATGTGTGCCTTGATCACTCATAAGGATCTTCGAGCATCCAAACCTAGTTATGATGTCATCAAATATGAAGCACATAGCTATATTTTCACTACAATCGTTGACTTCTCTTGCTTCTGCCTATTTGGTCAAGTACTCCGTTGTAGTAATTATGTACCTTGCTCCTGTGCACTTCCCTGGTGGGTTTATAGGTCCCATGAAATCAATGGCCCATTTCTCAAATGGTTGTAAGGTTATATGAGGTGCTAAAGGCATCTCATATCATTTGGATGATTTCCCAACTCATTAGCATACATCATAGGCTTTGTAGTAATCCTTAGCATCCTTGTGTAAAGTGGGCCACCAGAGGCCAGCTCTAAGAACCTTCTACGCTGTTTCTTTTCCTACGTAATGTCCTCCTGCGATGCCTTCATGTGATTTTTCCAGAATTAGTGGTCTTTTTGCCTCCATAACACATCTCCTCCGGATCTCATCAGGTCCCATCTTGTATAATTGTCTAGCTATAAGTGAAAAATCTGCAGCGCGAACTACTAGTTGTTTCTTCTGAGTGACTGTATATTCATGAGGTGCCATTCCTGTTGACAAGAACTGAACTATCTCAATGAAGTGATCATCAACCTTCCTGATGACCAACAATTGTGCATATGGTAGTCTATCCTCCAAACTAGTAGGTTCCTCTCCATGTTCCAACCTCGACAAGTGGTCAGGTCCTTTGTTCATTCTTCCTGGTTTAACCACAATATCAAAATCATATTCCTGAAATAGCAGAAGCCATCTGCATATTCTTCCCCCCAACACTGGCTTGTTGACTAGGTATTTTAGCACAGAGTGATCAGTGAACATCTTAAAGTGTCCTACCAACAAGTAGTGGAAACATTTCTACAGTGCATACACCATGGCTAACCCTTCTCTCTCAGTGGTAGTGTAATTGATTTCAGTTGTAGATAACTTCCTTCTAGAAAAGGATAACAGGTGGTCAATATATCCTACTCTAGGTTGTGATAATACTTCTCCTAGTGAAATAGATGAAGCATCTACATGCACGTGAAATTCCTTACTCCAATCTAGGAAAACTAGAATAGGCTCAGGAACCATTTTCCATTTCAATGTGTCGAAGCTCTGTTGGCATTCTTCTATCCATTGAAATTGAAAATATTTTTTCAAAATCTTCTCCATGGGTGTTGTAATATGTACATAGCCCTTAATTAACTTCCTATAGTATCCAATATGTCCCAGCGTAGTGTGCAACTATCTGACTGAAGTAGGAGGGGTTAAATCGACAATAATGACAATCTTAGATGGATCTACCGACAATCCTTGCTTACACACAATATGGCCTAGCAACACTCCAAAGGATGAAAAGAAGATGCACTTCTCCAGGTTCAAGGAAATTTGACATTGCCTGCACTTATCTAACATCAGTCTTAAACATTCAATGTGATTTTGCAATAAGCTAAAAACAGTCCAATCATCAAAGTATGCTTCTAGAAATTTATGTAAAAAATCCTTGAATGCTTCAACCACCACCCTAGAAAATATGTCTAGTGCATTCTTCAGTCCAAAAGGCATCACTATGTACTGGTAGGATCCCCATTCTATTGCAAAGGTGGTCTTATGGTGATCTTCCTTGAAAATCTTGATCTGGTGATAACCTGAAAACCCATCATTGAAGGAGTAAACTTCCTATCCTCACACGTTATCTAACACTTCGTTTGTAATTGGTGTAGGGAACGAGTCATGTAGACATGCATCATTCAGTTTCCTCAAGTCTAAACAGATTCTAATTTCTCTTGTTTTCTTGTCCTGAACCACCATAGGGCTAATCCATTCTGACTCTTCAACAGGTTCTATGATTCCTCCTTCCAACATCCTGTCTAGCTCAATCTTGACTTTCTCCTTATATTTGGGGTTCAATCTGTAGGGTCTCTTATTGACTAGCCTTGCATCTGGTTTCAATGGTATATTCATCTCTCCCATGGGCCCTTTAATTCCCTTCATATCATTGACCTTGGTTGGAAACAAGTCCTGGTATTCATGCAGTAATTTTGTGATCTTGTCAATAGTGGCAACATCCTAATAATCTCCAACGTTTGCAAGCTTCGGTGTTTTCTTTGTTCCAATGTTAATTTTATTTATTTTAATTGGTTTTCTAATAAAAGGTAGTTCAACTCTTGGTCCTTCTATGTTTCTCTATCCTTATGTTTCTATGATTTTCACATTCCTAGGATCATCGTCTTCATCCATATTGATGTTGTAACATCCTTGCAGTTTTTGAAGAGGCACAACCCATTCATCCTCTTCTTTCTCAAGAGGGTGGGTAGGTGCCTCCTCAAAGACTCTCTATCTTACAATCTATAATGATTGATCCACTGTAGGGTATTGGATTTCAAATAAAAAGGTAGTTATAAAGTTCTGAGTCATACCTTTCTAATCTGCAGTGGTGAGGCACAATTATGCTTGAAGATACCAATTGATAGGGGTTGTGTTCAGCGTGTTAATGAATTTGTGTACCCACTTCTCTTGAGGAGTGTTGCTCCAGGCCTCCTCACAACTTTTCACATGGTCCTTCAGGTAGCTTCGACTTGTGTATCTAACTTCACAACCTTTTTCTTCTTCTAAAAAATGTGTTGTCATCAAAGTGCGACATTGTACCCAGTCCACAATGTTGTTTTTGTGTGTTCCCCACCATCTTGTTGGTGTTTCTTTCAAGGCCTCATCCAGTGCCAACAACCTTTGTTGTACTGGTACAATTTCTTCAAATTCCAAAAAGAAAGCTTCTAAATGATTCAAACCATCAAAGGTGGGTAGATTGCTTACTTCGGTTCTGATCGAACGTACTTCTCTTGTCAATCTAGCACATCTTCGTCCAGATACTTCATACATTTTGTTCTGCCAATTATCTAGTGCTTCCTCCGAGTCTGATGAGAATGTGCTGTCAGTTCGCCAGCTTAGGTTCACATCTGCTATAGGATTAATGTAATCTTGCTATCTTGCTGTCAATTTGTATATATTATCAAGTTCATAAGCATGATCTTATTCTCCAATGGGTTTTGTATATCTACGACCTTCATCAGGATCCAAAGGTGCAATGACCCTAAGGCCATCTCCTTCAAATGTCATTCTTCTTTTCTTTAAATCAACCATAGTGGAATTATTGAAAGCCCAATCAATTCTTAACAATGCAGGATAAGGACAACTGTCATCAACTATTTCAATCACCTCAAATTCCACAAATGTTCTTACCCTGTCAATGTCCATAGGGACATGCTCCAGTCTCCCAAAGGGGCTTACTGCCTGATGATTAGGCATTATGAGTCTGATACAGGAATAGATCAACTTAGGATTTCCCATCAGTGCCCAAGTCTGCTTCGTCATAATGTTGACTTTTGACCCTAAGTCGAGGACCACATAGTCTATATCATACTCTCCAATTTGAGCATTCAAGTGTAGTTCCTTATTTGTTCATATTTTTCTAGATACTTGGTGTACTTCTCGGTTCAACAGGGGGTTTGTTTTGCCTATATCATACTGTTTTATCAAATTCTGTAGTTCTTGTATAGCTCTTTCATCCTTAATCAAATTGATGCAAGTGCATAAGAATTCCATGCGCTTTCTTACCTCTTTTCCTTCTCATGGCGGAGTAGACTAATCAAATTCTAGAGGCATTCCACATTCTCTTACTTATAGTCGAGCCTTTGATGAAGAAGCATGATCCCTCCCAAATTCTTTCCTCTCATCCTCAAATGTTTGATTTCTGTCCTTGCATGAAATACTTGTGTCTTCTCTGCATCTTTTCTGACCCTGGATTCTTTTGGAGTCTTTCCCAATGTCGTTCTATCTTCTCTTGTAACAATGCCTCCTCTAGTGATTACAATGACTTTGGGATCCTCTCCACGAGGTTCTGCTGAGATTAGTTGTACTTGCTAGTTTCCTCCTTGTCTTTCCTGAATTTTGGCTAACAACGCAGGACAATCTTCAATGAGATGTTTCAATGAGTTGCAGTAGATGCAAGTGGTAAAAGGGTTTTGACAGTCCCTTGACAAGTGTCCTGGCTGTGCACAGTTGTAACAAATGATATGACCTCGACCTCGACACATGACTCCTACTCATCCTCTTCCTCTGAATCCACCATGAGGGTTGAAGTTTCCTCTTCCCGGGGAATTATACTGTGGAGTAGTTCCTTCTTGTTGTACTTTTCCTTGAATCCTATATGTGTCTCTTGATCTTTCATGTAATAGGTCATAAGCTCTACAGTCTTTCTCATCGTGCCCCGCAGATTTACAAAAGGTGCAGTAAAATTTTGTAGGTGTCTAAACATATTTTTGCATGTAATATCATTCACCAGGGTGATTTCGATTTCTACATACCTCGTACCAAGGTAGAGTAATATGTTTCAAAGGGATCATGGCTCCCGAGGCCAAGTATTCATGAAATAGGGGACAATTCTCCTTGTCATGGCCTTCTGATTTTCATCTAATGCACCATATATATTCTCTTTTATATTTTCCCTTGTCTTTATTCATGTCTTCAACTTGTAGAGACATGCTAGTTAACTGACTTAAAATTTGACTCATACCTGAGATAGATTCTCCCATAGGGGTTGATTCTAGTTTCATGGCAATCTCCAATGCCTCAACCTACAAAGCGATTTTATGTTGCATTAGAGGGACTCTGATGTGTGGTAAGAGGGTAGTAATGAACCATTCTTTATTCTCTTCATCTGGGATCTGAAAAATCAAATGGCCTGTTAAGGTCTTAAACCTTTGATCAAACTCCTACACTGATTCAACTACTCTCTGCTTGATTTCTTTCAGTTATGTAATGCATTGTGACTCCGACTTGGGTTTTTTGAATTCAACAATCAACGCAATTTTAATGACATTCAATGGCTTAGGATGTGCAACTCCTTGGAAAAATTTCATGTACCAGCTCAGTGCGCGGTCTCTCAAGGTGGTACTAAACTGGGCTCTCTTAACTGTTTCATTAGTGATTTGTTTAATACTTCATACAAATTTGCATAGAAACCAATGTTGATCTGGATCTTCAGATCCATCTCCCCTAAAGGTAGGTAGCCTCATCTCATCTTCCATAGATCTTCCTAGGTTTCTTGAATGAGTATGTGTTGAACTGCTAGTAACAGTGCTCTGAGTGCTCTGGTGACTCTAACTACTCTGATTGCTTAATGCTGCTAAAACAACAGGAGGACTAATAGTACTTACTTCAACAGTCTGCACAGTTCCTGAAGTTTCTGAGTCTTCTTGGCGAGGTTCTTCATTCTTTCCTTCCTCTACCTTAGCGGACGTTGAATTCTCCTCGTTCAATAGTTCTTCTTCCTCTCCACTGTAAAACCTTTCATCGTGTAGTGGTTCGTGGCTCTGCTTAAACAAGTTCACCAGAGGGAACTCTCTGAAAATTCTCCCACTGCGCATATGCCCAACCTCTGCGTCACTATCACTGTCTTAATTCTTGAACATTAGCTTTTCGATCTGATCACTTAATGTATCTTCAATATGTTCTTCTCATGTAATATCATCTTGAGCTTCAACTTCAATAAGTGTAAAAAGTTTCCTCTTGGTCCCTTAAAGAAATACCTCTCTACTTGGCTGTATGACTGAACTCTGTCGATGGAAAACGCAGTGATGTACCCTCCAATAGTACTATCGAACTAGTGATATACTACTCATAAAATGACGTTATCAACTCTCTTGACCTTCTTGATCAACGCCGACGTCCAAACCACAGGCGGTCTAGATCTAATCTCAAATTGGGTATCCGCTAATCTGGCTAACCACTCATATAGCTCCTTATGAATTCCTCCAAAGAAAATCTCGTGTATATAGGTGAAGATATACCTTCCAAACCAATCCTCTGTGCTAAGCTTAGGGTTCTAGTTCTATGCTTCTGCGAAGTCCTTTTCTTTTTCTTTTGTCCACTTCTGAATCTCTGTCTTCGATGGAAACCACATTGACATTTCGTCAAGAAGATCCTGGTCCTGGCAATGGAACCATTTTTTGGCACAAGGGTAGACCCAAGGTTCATCTCTAACAGTGCACCAACAATCCCTAACTACTGGCCCTTTCAGCAACACATGCGAAGTAGATGCAGTCTCACCTGAAGTAGAAATAGGGGGTTGTAGGACACAGGTGTCTACAACCAAAGGAAATGCAAGTGGAACCAAGGAAACAACACACAAAGATCTGATTATTCTTACCAAGCATAAACCTACTTTGCACAGTTATATGTCAGATCTAACATACAAATACATCAACAGAGTAACATAAGTAAAGAACACAACATCAATCACACACAACAAAAGATATACGTGGTTCACCCTCTCCCTAGGGATTTGTACACAAAACTGCATTTCTTGATATTATATGAAAGCATACAGTTTTGATTTGCGCTCTTAGCTTGCAGACCTCTCTCTCTCTTCTTCTTTCCCCTCCTTGCGCACCCATCTGTAGGGTTGATCTTTGCACCTGTTAGGGTCCTAAGCCGCACATAGGTAGAACACTATATTCAGATGTAATAAAGGTCAATATTAATAAGGCCTTTCAATAAAATAGAGTAAGGCATATGTAAGAAGACCTAATAGAAGCTTCCGCTTGTAGAAGGATCTTCTTCTAGATGCTTCTTTTGATAGACATATTTAGTATAAATAGGAGTTGAGGGTATGAGAACCCTATCTTGGATATTATTGTAATAAAGCGCTGCTTGAATGGAGGTTTCCCCCTCAAAGAGGCCCTTGAACATTTCTTTATGAATCAAGTGTTATTTCTGTTGTTGTTCTTATATCATTTTTGTGTTATTGTGGAGATTATGTTGGTTATATTACTTTTATTTTTCCATTTCTAGCATTTTATTTCTTTACTGCATACTTTTTATATCTGGTATACTACAAGTGGTATCAGAGCACTTTCCTTGGTAGAAATTATGGGTAATTTTTTTTCAGGGTAGAGACATATTCTGACGTCTTTAAGCCACAAAGATCTATCATTACATGCATAAACCCATAGTTGAGGGATTCATACACATAGGAAATACAAGTGGTTCTTAAGCGCACATTTGTTGGCCACCCTTGTAACCCCTATTGGTACCCCTTTGAGTGGTAGCGCATCAGACAACACCTGTGTATGGATCGACCTAGATTTTCTAAATCCCTCTTTAGATAAAACGATTGGTCGCTTGACTGTTATAGTTCCACTGAGAACAACGCTCGGGAAGATACTCTCTAGTACCTGGGTAGTCGGGTAGTACGGATAAGGGTACGGTCTATCCTCCTTAGTTAGTGCTCTGAGATATTGGGACGAGTACTACTGTTGGACCCCGCACATATATCAGAGAGCTATAGCACATGGAAAACCCTTATCTGTAAAACCCTTGAATACCTAACCCTTGGGGGACATAAACATAAACAAATTAAAACAAACAAGATCTATTGTCGCGCAACTGTGTTCGGGTTGCCAAATCACTACACTTTTCTTCCTGGTTAAGAATTTGGGGATTTCATCTCTGTAGTACTCTTCAGACCGAAGTATAACTCCGTAGGTGTAAAAAAAAATAAAAAACAGTCTGGAATTTTTTTCACCATTATTTGAGACCTATTCCATTGGATTCACCTTGTCTCCCTGATCACCTTCATACATATCATTTTTCAGCAAATTCTTTTTGACCCCACTAGCCCCTTTTCAGTTCCCTCGTCCTCATGGCCCATTCTCGTAGCCAAGAATTGGAAGCTTGCTTCAATACCTTGCAATCTAGTCTCACCGCGACCCAACAAGAAGTGAAACAACTCAGTGCCAATTTTGAAACCATCAATACAACCATGCAGTCCTCAATGGAGGAAGTCAAACAAGAATTGACCACCCAACTTGAATCTGTCTTTTCATCACTCTGCACCAAACTGAAAATCCCTATAGATAACCCTTCCCCTGACTCACCTCCACATATTGATGGTGAACATTCCTCTCATTCCCATAACTTTCAGCACCATCACTTTCAATGTGACCTACGCCTTTGATGGGTGGATGTGACCAAATTTGATGGCTCGGACCCCACTGGGTGGGTAACCCAAATGGAACATTATTTCTCTTTATATGGCATTACAGATGACTTGGCCAAACTCCATTATGGTGTTCTCCATCTAGATCAATAGCATTGGCAATGGTGGCAATGGAGAAAAAATTCCTGTCAAGGGTATATTGCTTGGACACACTTTGTGGCTGAGCTTTATGAATGCTTTGACACTGACACCAACCATTTGGTCCATTGGACAAAGTTGAAACAATCAAGAACAGTGGAAGACTTTATAGCTTCCTTTGAGTGCCTATATTTTCGAACAGAGGGCATGACTGATGCCTTTTTTCAAGAGTGTTTTATCAGTGGCCTCAAGAATGAGATTCGGGCCCATGTCCTCATGGCATGACCTTCGAGTTGGGTGGAGGCTACTAAAAGAGATAAATAATCACAATAGGTTGTATCTTCTCAAAACCAAAAACCCTCCTTTATCCCTCACCCTAAACCCGTAAATACCACTATTCCCTCCACCCCACTAAAGATCCAAAAATTGACCAGGGTTGAAATGGATGAACGCCAACTCAAAGGCCTTTGTTATAATTGTGATGACAAATATTTCCTAGGCCACAAGTGTAAGGAACAAAATATTTTTATGGCCATCTCTGAGGATATTTCAGAAGAGGATGTTCAAACTCCCCTTGTGTCTGAGTCACCTGAAACCACTGACATAACCCCTCCCTCAGACCCTCCCGAAGTAGAACCAATCATTTCCCTCAATGATCTCACTGGCTTCTCTGCTCCCCAAACCCTCAAGTTAATTGGTTACATCAAGCATCAAAAGTTCATCATTCTGGTTGATAGTGGAAGCACCCATAATTGTATTCATCGCCACATTGCCCAAGAAATTCATTGCTACATCCATGCTGTCAAAAATTTCCAAATCATGATTGCCAATGGTGGTTCCATGAAATGTAGAGGACACTGTGAAAATGTGTGTCTCCAAATCGGTGACTACCACCTAAAATCCCATATGTTTGCTATTGACATGGGAAGTTGTGACATTGTGTTGGGTGAAGACTGGCTAAGGAATTTGGGTCCCATTCTCATGGATTTTAAGGAATTAACCATGCAATTCGACCAGGAGGGCCACCAATATAAATTCCAAGGCATCACCGTTGGTTCACCTGATATCATCAGTTCCCATCACATGGAAAAGCTACTCAAAAAAGGTCATTCTGGTGTTATTTCCCAACTCCATTCCATACAAGAAATAGAGACACCCTCGGTGCTGCAAGATCTCCAAACCCTCCTCTCTAAACATCAAATGGTATTTTCCACTCCCCAAGGACTCCCTCCTTCTCATGGTGTTCATTATCATTCCATTTCCCTTGTACCCGGAAGCCTTCGTCCCAATATCCGTCCGTATCGCCACCCCTTTTCACAAAAAAATAAAATTGAGAAAATGGTCTAGGACGTTCTTAGTGCAGGTGTTATCCATCCTAGTATGAGCCCCTACTCTTCTCCTATAGTCATGGTCCTGAAGAAAGTAGGTTCTTGGCGAATGTGTCCTAACTTCCATTCCCTCAACAAACTGACCATTAAAGACAAATTTCCCATTCCTGTCATTGATGACCTCCTAGATGAATTGAGTGGCACCAAATTCTTTACTAAACTTGATCTTTGCTTGGGCTACCACCAGATAGTATGAAAGAGGCAGACATTCCCAAGACTTCCTTTAGAACTCATGAGGGCCACTATGAGTTTTTGGTCATGCCCTTTGGCTTGTTTAATGCCCCCTCCACCTTCCAAACCCTCATGAATCATGTCTTCCGTCATTTTCTCCGTCATTTTTTCTTAGTTTTCTTTGATGATATCCTCATCTATAGAAAAACCTGGAAAAACCATCTTACTCATGTGGATCGAGTTCTCCATCTACTCTCTCAGCACCAACTTTTTCTGAAACAGTCTAAATGTGCTTTTGGCACCTTAGACATAGAATACTTGGGTCATCTGGTTGGAAAAGATGGAATCACAGTGGATCCAAAAAAGATTGAAGCTATGCAAGACTGGCCGCACCCAAAGACTCTCAAAATCTTGCGGGGATTTCTGCGCTTAACAGGGTATTATCGCAAGTTTGTTAAGAATTATTGAAATGTTGCAGCACTTCTCACTACTCTCCTAAAAAATAACTCTTTCACTTGGACTCCATCCGCTTCTCAAGATTTTCAAACCTTGAAGATGGCCATGTGCACCACTCCAGTTCTGGCCCTTCCTGATTTCACAAAGACCTTTTTGTTGGAATGTGATGCCTCAGGGAAAGGAATTGGTGTTGTCCTTGTGCAAGAGGGTAAATCTCTGGCCTTTACCAGCAACAAACTATCTGACAGGAATCTGGGCAAGTCCATCTATGAAAAGGAAATGATGGCGATTCTGCATGTCAATTATCTGTGGCGCCCTTACCTATTGGGGCAACATTTCCAAATTAAAACCCACCATCAAAGGCTCAAGTATTTTCTGGAACAACGCATTTCCTCCCCGGAGCAACAAAAATGGGTGACTAAGCTCTCTAGATATGATTATGAGATCATTTATAAGAAAGGCAAAGACAATGTGGTGGCAGGTGCACTTTCCCAAAAATATGAAGATGAAGGATCCCTTTTTTCTCTTTCCTTCATTGTACCAAATTGGCTCCAAGCCATTTTCCAGGAATGGCTATAAGATCCCAAAAGTTCACATCTAATCCAACAATTGTAGTCCAATGCTCCATATCCCCCAGGGTACTCTTGGCTCCATGATGAGATTTGATACAAAGGCCATTTGTATTTAAGTAAACAATCAAAGATTAAATCCACGGTACTTTCTGAGCTTTATGCTACACCCATAGCGGGGCACTTCGGGTTTACCAAAACCTATGACAGGGTCAAACGTTCTTTTTTCTGGGATGGTATGAAACATGACATCTATAATTTTGTCGTTGAATGTGATATGTGTCAATGCAACAAGGGAGAAACAGTCAAATTTCTGGGCACACTACAACTGCTTCTGATTCCACCTACTATTTGGAAGGATATCTCTATGGACTTTATTACCATCTTACCCAAATTAGGAAATAAATCAGTCATAATGGTGTTTGTTGATCACCTTTCCAAGTATGCTCATTTCTATGCTCTTCAACACCCATTTACAATATCCATGATGGCTCAAATTTTCATGGACCAAGTCTTCAAGCTTCATGGCATGCCACACTCTATTATTTCTGACCATGACCCAACTTTCACAAGCAACTTTTGGCAAGAACTGTTCAAGCTACAGGGCACCCAATTGCATCTCAACACAACTTATCATCCCCAAACTGATGGTCAAACAGAAGTTGTCACCAAGTGTTTGGAAACATATCTGAGGTTTTTTGCCTCTGAAAAGAAAAATCAATGGGCTCAATGGTTACCCTTACCTGAATGGTGGTACAACACTTCCTACCATACAACTACATGCATGACTCCTTTTGAAGTGGTATATGGATAGAAGCCACCTTAAGTTCTTTCATACTTACAAGGTACCTCGAAGGTCCAGGCGGTTGACCAAACACTTACAGTTCGAGAGGCTATTCTTCGTACCCTCAAAGAGAACTTGGTCATGGCATAGAATCACATGAAGCAACAAGCAGATCAAGGTCACTCTGAACACCAATTTGTAGAAGGGGATCAGGTGTTTCTGCGACTGCAACCATACAAGCAAACTTCCATCAAGGTCAAGCATATTCAAAATCTAGTGCCCAAATTTTACGGTCCTTATACAGTTCTCAAGCATGTGGGACAAGTAACCTATTAGTTAGCTTTGCCCAGTCATTTGAAGCTATATCCTATTTTTCATGTTTCATGCTTAAAGAAGGTGATTGGAACTAGGTGCCAAATTCAAACCAACCTTCCTAAGTTAGCTGAAGAAGGATGCATTTGACTATAGCCAGATGTAGTTTTGGACCAGCATGAGTGTCGCCTGTGTTAGAGAACCATCAAGGAAGTGCTAGTCCAGTGGAAAGATACAACTCCAGCAGATGCTACTTGGGAACCAACTACCATTCTGCAGCAATTTCCACATATCAAGCCTTGAGGACAAGGTTGTTTTTAAGGCGGAGGACATGTTAGGGTCCTAAACCGCACACAGGTAGAAAAATATATTTGGATGTAATAAAGGTAAATATTAATAAGGCCTTTCAATAAAATAGAATAAGGCAGATGTAAAAAGACCTAATAGAAGCTTCCGCTTCTAGAAGGATCTTCCTCTAGATGCTTCTTTTGATAGACATATTTAGTATAAATAGGAGTTGAGGGTATGATAACCCTAGCTTGGAGATTATTGTAATAGAGAAATGCACGACTGGAGGTTGCCCCCTCGAAGAGGCCCGTGAACATTTATTTTTGAATTAAGTGTTATTTCTGTTGTTTTTCTTATATCATTTCTGTGTTATTGTGGAGATTATGTTGGTTATATTACTGTTATTCTACCATTTCTAGCATTTTATTTCTATACTGCATACTTTTTATATCTGGTATATTACAACACCCATCTGAAGATATTACAATACAATAAGACTCTCACACTCAACACTTCTCTCCCTCTCTCTACAATAATGAGAAACTCTCAATCAACTTAACACCAACCCTTCCCAGGTCCTCTAGACCTTTATTTATACATTACAACAACTCATAGACAACCTTGAGTCAAAACCTAGGTGTCAAAAACCTAAATACAAAAATCCTAGGTATCTAAAACCCTAGGTCAACTTGACCCGCGTTTTCCAGGCTTCGACAACCTGTCTTTCCTTCCTTCCCGTGAAGTGATACAAAGAATCCATTGGTGGATTTTTCCTCTTGTTGAGTTTTCCTCAATCCATCTTCCTTTATGATCTATTCTATTTGATTCTCTCATCCAACAACTCTCTCTCTCGTACTTCGTTCTATCTTTTCTTCTTCTTTGGCCACTTTGCCCCAATCTCAGTCCATGCGTCTTCCGCACAATTTTCACTTCATCTTTTCTCTTTCTTTTTCGTTGATTTATTTCTTAATCCATACCTAAGGGCCAACATGTTGTAACAATTTTTTTGGTATGAACAAAGTAGGGTTTTAAGCCCTAGAATTGATGTATAAATATGTAATGGGTTGGGAGATTAGGGGTTATTTTTTGTTAAATAAGAAGAGTGATAGGATAGGCTAAGAAGGAGAGAGTCTATGTCTAAGTGTTAAGGATATGATGCATAGAGAGAGAGAAATTCTTGCACTGCAGAGCGATTAGGCTAGGATAAGGGAAAGTTAACCATGATGTATCTTTGTATACACAGTGCACAAGCCTAGAGAAATTACCAAACACATAATAAAGAATCAAACCATTGTGGATGTAGCCTAGAGTTGGGTGAACCATGTTAACTCCTGTGTTGAATGTCTTTTGTGTGATTGTTCATGGATTCTGTCTGGATGCATATTATATTAGATTTTTCTTATGTGTAAACATTGCACAATAGTTATTATTGTTACAGTAATGGGTTTATGTTTCAATCTAGATTATAATGGTAATATGAATTTGAATTCACTAAATATATAATCAAGAACAAATACAAAACAATGTTCCCAGAACCAATAAGTAAGAATGAATATAATGATCACCTCCCATTCCCTCACTACTACAAAAACCTGGTTCCTGCAGTCCCTATACATACCTCGCATGAGACTTCACCTGCATGTAGGTGATGCCGAAAGGGACGGTATCTGAAGGGTTTTGTTGGTTAAGATAACTTCAACCTAGGGTATTACAACCACGAACAACACCAACCACAATGATCTATTTCATCATTGACCTGGAGCCTAGTGCAACATGGACACACTTTACCAATGTCAATCAACATCCTCTAAATTGTACATTTTTTACAAAATGGCACCTCATGCCCAATATACAAAATGACAAGAAGTTCCCTAACATGGAAAATAACCATATGGTGGAATATATATACATAATGGAAGTAATTGGTCAATCATTGACCACTTCCACCCTCAGAAGCATCTTGAAAATATGTCTTTCTTCTATTGCTTGAGGAAGCAATTTGAGTGGTTCTGGGGCTAGTTGTGATTCGTCTCTCCGAAGATTGCGCAAATAAAAAATACCTTCATAATTTTTTTTTCCTCGATGAATTAAAATAAATAAAAAATGATACTTTGTAATTTAACCTAAGACAACTCACTGTATATGCCACTAATAATCATGAGGGTGTTACCCTCCTCCATGAACCCAATATCTCAGTGATGCCACCCTATGTCAGTTACAATGATTAAATACAGAAAATTAAAGAAGAATGTGTTGATTAATTGGGTTTGTTGTCATTAATGTCAACCCTTGAAGAAAGTTCGGTAGAAAATTTGGATATCCCCACAAGTGTGGATATGAAATGCATGTTTTTATGAGGAATTATGTAATGAAAATCAATGAATTTGTAGGAAAGACTAGAATATATGGATAGTATATGTTGTTTTTTTTTCTGGTGATATGTGATATGCCACATAGTTCCTCACGGTCAAGGAGATATGTCTTAGTTAAGTTGGAGAACCCTCATGAGTTATCTAGAAGCCCCTATAAGCTCAAAGAAGTCAATAAGAAAATAATTACAAATAAATTAGTTGCAATCAGAAATTGTGAGTTTACTGATTGTGGATAAAGTAGTTTCAAGTGGGTAAAGTAGTTTCAAGTGGGTTAGCCCTAAAATAGTGACGTTGGGTAAAATATTTAGAAGATGACCCCTAAAGGAAGTTACTTGGAGAATATAAATAAGAGAGAAAGTGTCTCCCATTTACACCTATTGAGCACATTGAATATCTATTTTATGAAATTTTATTGGAAGGTATCATTGAAAAATCTAAAAGCAGTGAGTCTGAAGCAGCGACAAGAGAAGTTGCAGGAGTTGAATTGTTGAGACTATGGTTACTGAACTAGGGTTTTACAAAAGACATCCTCAGTTTTTAGAAATAGAAGGAAATAAACATCCATGTGACACAGTGGGATAAAGTGTGGAAACCCACAAATTTACTGAAGACATAGTGTAGATATATTTCCAAAGTTGAAAAGGAAGATCATATGTATCATCAATGACAAGTTGCAGAGCTAAGAAGAGGTTACATGAAGGTCTAACTATAATAAGGTACAATAGAGCTATCTACAGTAATAAAAGGTATGTTATATGTTTGTCTTAAGTAGGTCTTTGGAGAATGCTTGGGGTATGGCCATGGGAGATTGATATTTTTCCTTTGAGGACTATTGGTTGTGAGGTATATTCTATATAATACAGATCTATAGAGATACATTGCTATTGCATTGCTTGGCTGTTGTTGGGTCACTTCATTGGGAATCTTGTTAAGATATATCTTGTGTCATTTGGAGCATGTTTGAGGGTTTATGGTTGAAAACTATTGTTATCAGTACAGGTTGTGATTACATAACAACAAGGATTTGATGTATGGTTAATGTGTGGGTTTCCTATATGACACATGATCAGTGAGACATACTTGTGATCCTAGTACATGGTTTGTGCTAGACATACTTGAGTCATTGATATGAGTTCTATGACATCAGATCTGGTTGGTTGATAGATTACAATGATAGGTTCTCAATATCAGGTTTTACAATAACAAATTGACATAAATAGAGACACTAACAGTGAAAATGGGAGAGTTTTGTAGTATTCCATGAGTTTCATATAAGAGAGGCCTGAAAATCAATGAGTTGTAGTAAAGAGGGTCACAAACATCCACGTGTTGCAGCATAGACAGGTCATGGATCTGTAGGAAATATTTGAAGAATGTTGCTACAAGTTGTGATAGGTTTTCAATGATAGTTGTGACAATGACAGAGTTGATTCAATGATGGTGATAGGTTCTATACATTTGGAATTTATATTTCAGGGTTGTTACATGGGGCAAGGATAATTAGTTGTAGCCACCTTTCGGTTGTATCCTAAGAACATAGGCGGTTGTATCCTCCTTCTAGTTGGTGCCAGGGAATTGGGGAGTTGGAGCTTCCCTCAGGTTGTAGCCTGAGAATATAGGGGTAGGAGCCTCCTTCCAATTGTAGTTGGAGAACAAAGAAAGTTGGTGATTCCAATGAATGTACGTCTTAAAGACATATAAGAAAAAACATTTTTTGGTTTTCTCTCGCATTGGGTTTCCACATAAAAATACCGGTGTATTGTGTATGTGTATGATTTCTCATTGTTCATGGTTTATTGATTCTACACTTATTGAATTATATTGATAAACTTATCATAACGTTAACAAAACTTATTTATAATGTGGTTAAAAAGGATTAAAAAGAAATATTACGGATTCACCCTCCCTCTTAGTAATCCAACAATTGGTATGAGAGGAGGTCCTTCAAAAGACATTTTAACCACTGGAAGGAGATCATGGATTACTATAATATTGTGATGCCACAGTTTGATGGGGAATATTATGCCTTATGGAGGAGAAGAATGAAGACACACATATAAGCACTATAATTTTATGTTTGGAGATCAGTATTAGATGGATACAAAGCACCAACCACTCCTCCAATAGATAAAGATGGAAAGAAACTTGAAGAAAATAATTCAAGAGCCACAAGTGCAATCTTGAATGGTATAACTAAATCAATATACACCAAAGTTATGCAGTGTGATTCCATGAAATACATTTGGGACAAACCGAAGAATATATATGAAGGAGATGAGAAATTCAAGGAAGCTAAACTTCAAATTTTCAGAGAAAAGTTTGAACAATTGAAGATGAATGAAGATGAAGACACAACAACCTAATTTCTATGAGTTGATGTAGTACTAAAAATTATCAAAGGTCTAAGAAATGAGATAAAGGAACATGTTGTTTTCAAAAAGGTATTGAGATCCTTACCAATGAGATTTAATTCAAAGATTTCAGCACTAGAAGAGAGAGAGGACCTAGCTACAATGACCATGGATGAGTTGCATGGGACACTCAAAACTTATGAGATGAGAATAAAGAAAGAAAATCGGGTTACAAAATAAGAAACATTCAAGGAATATAAGAAGACAAATAAAAAGAACAAGGAAAAGGTAAAGTCAAATAGTAGTAACAGTGATGTCTCAGAAGACTATGAAGAAGTAGCCAACTTCGTTAGAAGGCTGGAAAAGGGAACCATAACATATAAAGGTAAGCTTACATTGATTTGTTTTAATTGTGATGGTATTGGTCATTTTTATAATAAATGTACCCATAAGAAAAAGAAAATAAATGAAGAAGATGACTCTAAAAGGAAACAAATACAAAAATGCAAAAGAAACAATTTTTGTTTTTCAAGAAAATCCTTTTCACCAAAGAAGATAGTTCCTCATTAGACGAAGATGAAGTTAGTGATAATGATACAGAAAGGGTATTATTCATTGAAGTAGAATACTTTTATGCAGAAGGATTTGAAGAAGAATATGAAGATGAAGAAGTTGATTACAGAGAATAATTGTTGAGTGCCATAGAAGTTATAAAAAGGGAAAAGAAGAAAAACAAGTCACTTCAGGAGGAACTAAAAAGAAACGAGGGAGTTCATAATTCCAACTTCGAAGAACTATAGAAGATGAGCACAAAATTAAAAATCCAAGTAGAATAAGACAAGATAATTGAATAAGCACTCAGAGTACAGTTGGAAGAAAGAGAGTATCATTGGAAATTTGGAAGCAGAGATTGTCACATTAAGAAAAGACCTTCAGAAGAAAAAAATGAAAAACAACTCTAAAGTTTTGGATGCGATTATTAGTAGTCAAATGCCACATCATGACAAGTCTAGACTAGGATACAACTAGACAGAAAAAGGCTCAAGCTCCAAAACAATAGATAAAGAAGAAAAACCAAGAAGCTATGCAGAGACAATCAAAGGATCTCCTAAGAAGGAAGAAGACAAGAAGTTTCAGAAGGAAGATCACATAGATACTTAACCACCCAAAAGATTCAGATTTCATAATCATATACACTCAAATTTGATTGATGACACTTGATTCCATCTTAAAGTACTACTTTCAAGGAAATGATCATATATACAAAAGAGGATGCCTCAAAATTACTAAAACATCATCATCATCATCATACTCATATATATATATATATATATATATATATATATATATATATATATATATATATTGTTGGAAGTAGGCCGAATAAGAAAGAAATTATATTTTGGGGAGAAAGGCATGCAAGAGGAAAGTGAGAGCTGGAAGGAAAATAAGAATTCACGCATGCATGGAAGACCTAATAACGCTAGGGTTAGGGTTTTTGTAATACATTGTAATGGCTAGTGAGATGGAAATATAAATAAGTAGTACTTAGTAGAGGAAAGAGAGACATGCATAGGCTAAGTAGTATTGTAAGAACTGTACGAATAATTAATATGGTGAGCTGAGGGAAGGAGCAACTCGATCCCGAGGGTTAGATCACAGGCTGAGGATCTTGGTATGATCTAGTCAGCCTCGCAGGGATCAAGGAGCCACTGAGGAGAGTAAGAACCTAGAATGTAAACATGAATGGTGTGATATATATCTAAACCACAATAAAATCCTAAGAGCCAAATACTTGTGGATGTAGCCTAGGAGGGGGTGAACCATGGTAACACTAGGTTGAGGGATTAAATGAATGTGTCTTTTTGTCTGATTAATTAATGAATTTTGAATGAATGAAGTGATTAAGTAGATCTAGTATTTTACATGCATACGTAAAAATAAATGTTAAATAGAGTAGATAAAGGTTGTGACGTAGAAATACAAATCTTCCTCAGTCCCAGGTTGCAAACACTCGAGTATTGCAGTGACCCATAAGAGCTATCTCGGGTGAGACTGCGCAATGCACTCTGTGTACTACATTGCCTTCTGGGTAACTGTTAGGACCACACAATGTACCTTTTTTCCCATACTTTTTGCAACTATGACACTCTTGATCACCCATATTCAAACTCATATTATCACTTTATCTTATTATTCCAAATATTAGCATTCGAGGCCTGTTGCTGAAACAATAATTCACAGAAGCTGTTACACATCCCAAGGTCGCAGATGCTGAAACACAAAGCTGTTACACAGTCCAAGGTTGCAGATCCTGAAACACAAAGCTGTTACACAGTCCAAGGTCGCAGATGATGAAACACAAAGTTGTTACATAGTCCAAGGTCACAGATGCTGAAACACATAGCTGTTACACAGTCCAAGGTCACAGATGCTGAAACACAGAAGATCGACGATGCTGAGGAAGATGTTACACAGTTCATGGCCACGATGCTGAAACATAGAGGAAGCCATTACACAGCTCAGGACCGACGATACTGAAACACAAAGGAAGCAGTTACACAGTCAACGGTCAACATCAACTCTACAACAGTTGCACCATGAGCCAAGCACCAATCATCGCTCCTACATGAGAATGCTGAAACAGTCAAGAGCACAAATCCTGTGGCTGAAACAACCCGCGATTTTTGGTGCCGAAATAGCATCAACAACAACGAGAAAAAACTATTACTCCAGCCGTAACAACAACACCTCATTCAGCACTTGTAATAGCTTTCTGTTGTGTGAGACTAGGACATCCTATTCTGGTTTAGAAAGTCGATCTGACTAAGAATAGGACTCAGATATACATCTGTAATTTTTGATCAATTGTATCGAAGGGATTCCCTCTTTAAATAAGAGGAAATCACCATTCGAAAGAATCCATGTTTTTTTAATGTATTAAGAAAGCTTCAGAGAGAGGGATGTACTTCATTTTTTCCAGATTGTAATATGATACTTTGATAGATGAATAAAAGACTGTTTTGAACATCCTCCTCTAGCCTTTTCGTTTCAGGGGAATCTTGTGAGAAGGGAGGCCCCACCTTCTTCGCAAGATTCACCCATTAGTTTTATAGTGTGTTAGTGTAATTTCTGTTTATGTCTTGATTAACTTTTGTCTTGCTGAAACACTACTTTTCATGAATTCTGCTCTGCTTTGTTGAAACACTACTAAACTCTGTCTTATTTTATTGAATGTTACGTTATTTTCACAATCATTTTAATTGGCAATATTGTGTGATGATTTTATAAGGTTTTCTAATCAGAGACTGGGTTAAGGGTCCCTGCTTAATGGAAGGGATTGGAAGGTCCTATTCTCTGTAGGATTAGTTAGCTTCCAGTTGTTTTCACAAGTGTGCTAATCAGAGATTGGGTTAAGGGTCCCTGCTTAATGGAAGGGATTGGAAGGTCTTGTTCTCTGTAGGATTAGTTATCTTTCAGTTGTTTTCACAAGTGTGCTAATCAGAGACTGGGTTAAGGGTCCTTGCTTAATGGAAGGGATTGGAAGGTCCTGTTCTCTGTAGGATTAGTTAACTTCCAGTTGTTTTCATAAGTGTGCTAATTAGAGATTGGGTTAAGGGTCCTTGCTTAATGGAAGGGATTGGAAGGTCCTGTTCTCTATAGAATTAGTTAGCTTTTAGTTGTTTTCACAAGTGTGCTAATCAGAGACTGGGTTAAGGGTCCTTTCTTAATGGAAGGGATTGGAAGGTCCTGTTCTCTATAGGATTAGTTAGCTTTCAGTTGTTTTCGCAAGTGTGCTAATTAGAGACTGGGTTAAGGGTCCCTGCTTAATGGAAGGGATTGGAAGGTACTGTTCTCCGTAGGATTAGTTAGCTTTCAGTTGTTTTCACAAGTGTGCTAATCAGAGACTGGGTTAAGGGTTCCCGCTTAAGGGAAGGAATTAGAAGGTCTTATTCTCTGTTAGATAGAGTTAGTCTTTTATGCATTGATGCTTTCATGAAAGTGTGTTAATCAGAACAAGGTACTGGAGTTCCTACCTGGGAACAGGGTCTTGTTCTCTGGTTACAGAATAGTTGCTCTTTCTTGTTGCAGTTGTTATTTTAATGTAATCCAGGTTCTTTATATTAATCATCTCTTTGAGCTCTGCAATAGGTAGGTTGCTTTCCTGTAATTCAAGTCAGAACTTCAGTTTATTCAAGGCAAGTGTGATTAATATAGTTTCCTTTACTACAATTCTAAGTTGCTTTTGGAATTGAGCATATATAGTGCGTGGTTATCTTTGAAATAAACAGACTTCCCTGGGTTGACAATTTATGTAGCACTTGATTATTTGAATTAATTAAGAAATTATAGTGACCAACATTTTGGCGCCGTTGTCGGGGAAGGTAATTATAGATTTCAAAAGAACTTATGATTTTTCAGATACAAAGATTGCATGAAAGGACATGAAAACCCCAAATATACTGACCCTACAGGTGGCAAGGGAAAAGGAAAAGGAGGAAGAAAGACTTACATTGATGAGATTATATCAAAGTCTGAATCTACTGCTCAACGACCAAACCTTCGGAAACAAAAGTCCCAGCCTTCATTTCAAGCAAACTTTGAAACAGGGAAAGAAATTTGGAGTCCTGAGACAGTCCAGAAGCCAGTAGGAGACATTGAGGACAGAGAAAGCACAACAGGGGAGCAGACAGAGGGAAACATGGATGAGTACAATGAAGAATTACATCACGAAGAACGGGCAAGTCCTGAAGGAGAGGTAAATGATGAAAACTCTTTCTCCACGTTAGGATTTCCTATTGGCGATCTCCCTAAGGGATTAGCCCCCATGAAAAACATTCAACTCTCAGCATTACCTAATTTTCATGGTTTGTCTTCAAAAGATCTTGATGAACTTCTTTTTAAGTTTGATATATTATGCAGAAGTTATGATTACGTTTCTAATGCTAAAAAACTAAAGTTATTTCCAGAAACACTAAAAGGGAATGCACTAAGATGGTTTATGAGTCTTGGAGGCCATGTAATCACAACATGGGACCAAATGAAACATAAATTCCTGAACAAATACCAGGACTACTGCCGAACAAGAGAAAAAAGGGAGGAGCTATTTAAGATGATGCAGAAAGAGGATGAGAATCTGGAGGACTTTGTAGAAAGGCTACAATACAATCTACAAAGATCCAGTCACACCAATGTAAGTAAATATATTCTCAAAACTATATTTTTAAAAGGAGTAAGGGATGACTGTTTAGATATGCTGAATATGCTTGGAAAATGGGACATATCTAAGGAATCATACGATGAAATTGTTAATTTATGCAAAAGATGTTCAAGAGGAGCTTCAAGAAATAGATCAAACAATAGGGACACCACATTTTCAAGAGTCCAAAA
>JZKD02S1672663.1:145315-162265 GCA_000966675.3 Picea glauca
TCAATAATGTATCCCAGATACTGAACCTGGGTCATGCCAAAAGTGCATTTCTCCAAATTGGCACACAACTTGTGTTGCCACAGTGTTTGGAGGACCTGTCGGATGTGGTGGAGGTTCTCTTCCCAAGTCTGGATGAAGATCAGAATGTCATCCAAGTACACCACTACAAATGAGTTGGTGAATGGCCATAGGATGTCGTCCATTAGCCTCATGAAGGTTGCAGGGGAATTCGTCAACCCGAAATGCATGACCAACCATTCGAAAAGGCCCTCCTTTGATTTGAATGCACTCTTCCACACATCAGAGGGTTCGATTGGTACCTGGTGATACCTAGACTTCAAGTCAATCTTGCTGAAATATTTCTCCCCCTTGAGTTGGTCCAGAAGGTCATCAATCCATGGGATCGGGTACCTATTCCAGACAATGATCTTGTTCAGTGCCCGATAGTCAATGCAGAGTCTCCAAGTCCCATCCTTCTTCTGCACCAACATGATTGGGCTCCCACAGGGCGATGAACTTGGTCGGATGTGACCTTTCTGTAGCAGATTCTGAATCTACCTCTTGATTTCATCATTCTCTAGAACAAAGAATCAATAGATGGGTCCATTGGGCAGTGGTGCACCTGGGGTCAGATCTATGGTGTGCTTGACCTGGCAGTGTAGAGGCACCCATGCAGGGGAGGTGAATATGTCCTCGTACTCCTTCATGACCTTATCCATCTATTTTTTTCATGCAACAGGGCCTTGTCTGGAGGTCATGTCCACAGTCTTCCTCTTTCCCTGAGGGCGGATCATCATGAAAACAAATTTCCTAGTTTTGGAAATGAGTTTACTGCATTGTTTTGTAGTAACCAAAGAGATGGTGGTAGGCGGTGCTATCTCCGGTATCCTGTACAACTTATTTCCCAAAGCGATAATAACAACATGAGGCCTGGAATCATACACTGCATGTCTCTTCCACAAGTATGGTTGGCCTAATAATACATCAAAAACATCAAGAGGAGCAATGTCACATAATACCTCATTTGTGAAGGGCTTGATGTTGTAGGGGAGGCGACATTGTTGATTGAGGCAGAGGTCCCATCCTTGGTGCAACCACCCGATGGTGTATGGTTTTGGGTGTGTTATGGTCGGTAATCCCATCCGCTTCACAACCTCTACCGAGATGAGGTTCTTCTGGCTCCCGCTGTCGATAATGAACTACAATAGGGAACCCTTTACTGACATCTTGGAATGGAAGAGATGCTTTGCCTCCTCTGGATCTTCTAGTTCCTCCTTCTAGATCTTCATGGTGGAAATGGTGGCATTGGGATCTACATCGATAATATTCTTCCCCCTGTCATTCCTCTTGTCAAGTTCTGATTCAGAGTTGGAGCATGCATCTGATTCAAAAGCCTTCAACTCAGCTACCAATGACTGCTTGGCATGACACTCACTTGTGTTGTGAGTGGAGCTCTTATGGAACTCACACCACTTCCCCGTGTCCTTTTTTGGCTTCATGGTGTTGTTCTTTTCTTGTGGCTTTGGTGGGTTGTCTTGGGCTGCCCCGCCTTGGCTTGGTCCTTTGTTCTGCGGTTTGGGGGTAATTTTCCCTTGCTTCTGATTTGTAGACCCAAAGTCTCGCTTCTTCTATTTGAACTTCTGCTCAATCTTGGCAGCATATCGGTATGCCACACCAAATGAGGAGATGTCGAGGAACTCCATTTCCTCCTGAATGTATCTGGGCAAACAACTATGATATTTTAACACCAAATGTTTCTATGAATCTTTGATACCCAACTTTGTGCGTAGGGTATGAAATATATTTGTCATCTCATGCACATCTTGGTCCCTTTGCTGCCGTAGCGTAGTCCATTGTATGTATTTTTCCTCATAGCTCCCCATGGGATGATATTTTTCCTTGATGGCATATTCGAAGGAATTCCAAGTAGGTACGGCTGAGAACAGAGAGGGTTCTCCCTTGTCCTATTGCTCCGAGTAGGTTTCCCAGCAGTCCTTGACATGGGGGGCGGCTTTGAGGAGTGAGAAAATAATCTTTTCTCGGTCGGAAAAGTCATGAACCGAGAAATATCCTTCTAATAGATTCAACCATCTATCTACGACATATGCATCTATTTGGCCCTCAAATATGAGAATGTCAAAGTTTACTTGTACCTTAAAAGGAGTGGTGCCTCCAGAGTGGTTGTTGGATGTCGATGTGCCGCCAGTGGGAATCCGTTGAACAATCTGGGCAAAGTTGTCCATCATCGTGTTCCTTTGTTTCTCGAGGGCCTCCTCGAGAAACATTTTGATAGGATATCCTTCTCCCTCATCTTTCTTTTTTCCCCCATGAGTGGTCGTCAAGGTTTGCGAGGTTGATCTTGCAAAGGTTCAACCAGATCGAGCCCCAACTCTTTATACCCTGACCTCATTGGGGACATGCAAAGAAGGATCGAGAATGAGCAAACAGCTTTGATACCACTGATCTAGATTTATGTAGGAACACAATGAAATACAAAAATACACATAAACGCAAAGATGTAACATAAATAAGACTTCATTTTATTAATAACAAATGATTGAAATATGCTTACAGACAAAATGGAAATAAACTAGTTAGAGCACTAGTAGCTTATCTCTGAGAAGAGATGTGGTAGCTACTGGCCTCTGAATTGTGTTAAAATGAGGCTCAAAGGCCTATTATTATTGAGAAACAATGGAAATCCCTAAACATACAAATACCTAACCCTAGGAGATGAAACACCAAGACTATGGGCCCCATTTGGGTAATTTGGTACATCAACTTCCCGGGGACGTAACTTTGGCATACGATCTCCGTTTGATGCATTCCATACCTCGTTAGAAATATCTATCTGAGGACTACAAATTTTGGGTGAGAAATATGATCTATGATCCATGTTGCTCCCCATTTTCCCAAAAAATGTCATTTAAGGCCTCAAAATGGCTCTGAAAGTTCAGGACTTGAAAAACTGCTAAAAATAGTAAACTGTGCGGAAACTGAAAAAATGAAAGAAGCAATGGTAGGGGTCCAAGTGGAATAGGTGGGTGGACACCAATATCCACCTAGATCATGCACATGCATGGAATACCTAACGATGATAGGGTTAGTTTTTTTGTAATACATTGTAATGGCTGGTGAGAAAAAAATATAAATAAGTAGTACTTAGGAGATGAAAGAGAGAGAGACAAAAGATAATAAGGAGAGAGAGAGGGGAGAGAGAGAGGAAGGGTATTCTAAGAACTATACAAATCATTAATCTGGTGAGCTAAGGAGGGAAGGAGTGTTGGCACAGGGGCAGAACTAGGGTTCAATGCTACAACAATGCACCAACAAAACCCTAACTACCGACCCTTTTAGCAACACCTACGAAGCAGATGAAGTCTCACCTGAGGTAGAGGCAGGGAGGGTTGCAGGAATCAAATGTATTCAACCTAGATAGGACACAAATATCTGATTACCACACTTAACAGAGCACTTAGCAGTTAATATTCATTAGTATCTAACTCTTATTCACATCACATGTGTAAACCCTAATTACACAGGAGCGTAATATTCAATGAGATATAACACATTCAAGAACTTAGCACATATTGGTAAATCAGATCTAGAATTCACTCATGACATTAAGAACTAAGATACTACATCAGATGCATCTACCATACATAAATATTACAACACTAAGCATAATTCACATCAATCACACAGAACAATCATAACAAAGGATATACGTGGTTCACCCCCAGAGTGGGGCTACGTTCACCAACTCTTCTTCTTATTATTATATTTTATCATTCTTCTTACATGCATAGAGCCTCAAACCCTACTCCTCATAGGACATGAGATCTGCGTGCACCTCGCCATATCCTCCTTCCCTGAGTTATATCTCAACAAAAATTGTTACACAGTCTGCACATACAATGGCTTGCACTTAGCTCTGCAAGTCTTAACACATAGTATGCACAAAGTCTCTAGATCCATAGTAAGACAATTCTACTTGGACTTCTCTAGTGTCTCTCTCTTACATCGCCTAAATATATTATTTATACATTACAAGATGGGCCTAAGCATGAGTAAAATCCATGGGTTGACATCCCATACCCGTTACATAAACCCTAACCCAAAAATTCCACAAAAGGTGGTGAGATCCTATGATCTCCACTTCGCCTTATGATCCACCTTCGACCAGCCTATCGAAGTCCCAAAATTCGTCAAACATAACCAACGTTTCCGAAAAACATGGTCAAGCGCCAACAGACCCCCAACACTCACCTGTGACTTGTCTCGAGTCACTCTGATCTGGGTAACTCTGCCTCAAATTCCTTGAGCTGCATCGCCAGAGCCTCCTTCTCAGTGAACTCCTGAATAAGTTTCTCGGTGACAGGTCCTGCCAAGTGCTGTTCCATCGAAGTGACCACTTGATCTAGTTCTGTGCCTCATCCTTCAATCTCCTAAAAAAGTATGCAAGCTTCATCCTGCACTGGTTGGAGTCTCTGGGTCACTTCCAAGGCTTTACTTTGGATGGCATGGACTTACTGTTGAGAAATGTGCTATTCCTGGGAGATTTTCATCCTCTCGACTGCTAACAGTAGCTTCAACTACGCTTTCACTATTGATGCTTGCTTCTTCACTTCCTAGAGTTGTGACTCCAGTGTCCTTAGTTCAGGGTCCTCTGTGAGGTGCTTGTAAGTCTGCACACTTCAACTGTTGAGTTGTTTTCATTCCAAGGCTAAGGCCTTGATTCTCTCAATTGCACTCCAGGAAACTTCTTCTCTTTGATCACATACTTCCTATGGATTACTTGGTATGGATTGTAACTCTAGTTCTGCTACTCTCTGTTGAAGTTGTTGAATGGATTCAACAAGCTTTGCCACTTGACTCTCCACTGGATATTATTTGATCTATTCTAAGATTTTCATAGAGCGAAGTGCTTTGGTGACTGGTTCTTTAACTCCAATATACTCCGTGAGCAACTTTTCTTTCTCCTACTAGATTTGTGCTCTATCCTCTGTGAACTTTGCTTGGAGGTCATATTTTTTCTGCTGTGAAACCCGATGTTTCTTTATGGCTTCCTCATTTTCTTGCTTTAGGGTCTTTGTGGGATGTTATTTTTCTTCCTGTATATGATGAAGGCGAGCTTCAGTCGAGTCTGTTAATCTGTGTAGTTGGGTAGGATCATCTCCCAACTCAATTCCTTTAGAGGATAGTGGCACAGTAGATATTGCGCGGCTGAAGTAGAGGGCTTGATGTACCCCTTTAATTTCAGCTTCGATCCTATCATACATGGTCTCTTAATTTGCTTCACTTCTCTCTAAGATATCCTCTGAGGTGTCCGATATAATGAAAATGATTAAGTCAATTTCATCCATCATGAGTGCAGTTTGAAATGGAGGTTTGTTGGATTTTGAATTCTTCTGCGATGTAGGTTTCATGGGGGAAACCTTTGTTTCTTTGGATGTCTCAGCCTCATCAACGGGATCCTTAGGTGGTGTTACTTCGCCTTGCTTCTGGTTGTCTTATTCCCTGTTGTTTTCTTCTTTGTCTACTTAATCACCCCCTCCCCCTCCAGGTGAATCTGAAGTAGTCTCTTCTGATGCGTTGGTCAACTCCTGTACCTCGTCCTTATTCTTCCTTCTACTACTTCCAGGTGCATCATACTCTTTGCAAGTGACCACAAAACTGCCAATGAGGTCGAGGTTGAACAGTTCTACCTAGTTGACTGGTATAAGGAACTCTGCATGCTAGTCCTTAGTTATTTCATCCATGTCCTCCTCTGTGAGCTTATAGTAGGATTGGAGCTCTTATTTATGTTTTTCTCCACACGTAGTGATATAAATAAAATGTCTATCTATGAGGAACTTCACATAGGGCCTAAACATGTGCAAGGTATTCAACGTCATGTGAAGGAAAGACTCAATGTCTTTCTTCAGCTGGAGATAATAGGTGTGGAACACTGCTTTTGACTACCATTGTTTTTCCATGTCTCTTGAATACCAGAGTGTAGTGAACTTCACATCTAGTGGTTTCAGATGGCTTAATCTCAAGGAAGGTTGCACCTTCCATCATATCCCAAGCAATGAAATCGATGAGGATCAGCAACCAACTGAAGTGGAACTCATAGCCCTGATCCTAAGATTCGCGATAGTCTTTCTCTAACTGGTTGACAAGGTATATCACCTAGTTCATTTGTATCCCTTCCACACATTTTCCTACGAGGTCAACAATGAACCCTGTGACCTGCATGGGTCTGTTCTTCCTTACTAGCTTACCAACAATCAATTGGTAGGCTAGGCACACTGCGCCATTCTTTATGGAGTCTACCTTGTATCCCCACTTCTCTTTTTCCACATTTCCATACGTGTCTTTGATTTTCTGTGCCAGGGTGTGTTCTGCAACCTTCCCTGGGTAAAATTCTTGTGGGTCTGGTCCTTGCATGCTTAATCTAGTGATCCTATGGATCAACGTCGGATCTACGTTGATGCGTCTATCCAGCCACATATAACCACCATGAAAGAATGACAACAGGAGCTTAACACATGCGTTAACCTCCTGATGCCTTCCAAAGTGTGGTATCTTCATCACGTTGAGGATCGTGGACCTTGCAAGGTCCATGGATGGGGAATTAACTTCGACTTCTTCCCCTTTGTCTTGGTCAAATAATTATGTGGCATGAGCATACCATAGTTCTTGCGATCTCCCAGGTTATAGTCATTGATATTCAATATTAGAATCTTATCCAGCTATGGTTTGACTATGTGTATCCCCTTCGGGAGGTATGCAGTAATCAACATGTAGTCGAAATCCCTTGGGACATTGTCACGACTCATTGCGCCAACCACAGGTGGGATGTAGTCGGGAAGGATTGATGGGATGAGCTTCATATTCTCCAAGTCATCATGATGCTTGGTTCATTTATCTATCACAGCTCGAGATGGTCTAGATCCACGAGCATTCGACGGGGATGCTTGCACTCCTCAAGTTGATGAAGCCTGAATTCTTGCGGACATCACTTTCTCAGCCATGAGGTCGATTATAATTCCTTTGATGGACTTTTCTACTACATTAATGTCATCCGACATGCATGCTTGAGATCAGGTATCTCAAGTCAGTGATAAAACACTCAATGTAACAGAATGGGTGGCGAGGTATCAAATAGGAACAACGCAACAACAATGAGTTCTCTGTGGGCTCGAATATAATTTGCAAAAGTTTTCTCAGTGCAACATTCGATGAGATAAATAGACAATGTCGTAACGAATCCCTCCAACAGGTAGGAACACCTTAATCAATGCAGTTCCATTCGTTATGGTGTGGTCACAATGGTCCAATGGCAAACATTTTGGAAATAACTTTGTTGTTAGCCATTTCTTTAGTGATGTTCTAATGGTTGGGATGCCTCCAATGGTTATATCTCTCTTCCATGTTGATGTGCCAATCTGCATTGTTCTGATATCCCGACGAGGTTCAAGTTCTGTATACCTTCCTTCTGCAAAGTCCTTTTTGGTACCTCTTGCAATTTTTCTATCTTTTCTTTCTTCTTACTGAGCTTTCTATCCTTCTTTCCTATGATCTGCATCTTTCTATTCCTCTTTCCATTATTGTTCTTATATGTACTCAACATAGTAACTTTACGATGATGAGATTCTTTCATAGGGTTTGAGAGTAATACTTCTTCTTTTTCTGGAGTAGGTGCTCTACTTTCTTGCATGGATAGGTTTCTCAAGCCTCTTTGCATTCTTTCAACTTTGATAGCCATGTCTCTGGCTCTTAGTAGCTTCAACTTGTCCTCCTTCTCTTCTATTAAGCATGTTATTCTTCTAGTGATGAAATCCCTTAGTTCTTGATTTTTTTGTTCCATAGATTCCTCTTCTTTTTTCCTTCTGATTTGATCTTTCTCAATCCAGGTTTTTCCTAGAAAAAGAGAAAATGGGGCGTTGTTCTCAACAAAATTAATGACCTTGAATTCTTCCTCTGTCGAAGATCCATGAGCACTCATGGGTATTTGGGTAAGCCTTCCACATAGGGTTATCAACTTTCCTTTAAACAATCCTATTCGTCCCAATGAAGGAACCATAGCAGGCTTTCCCAAAATTTCCCAAGTTCTTTCTGTCATGATATTCACCCGTGTTTCTGTATCCAATACACAGTCTATGTCAAAGTATCCTATTCTTGTTTCTATGCACTCTTCTCTTTTAAGATCTCTGATAAGTTGATGTCTCTGTGATCATTCAATTTTTCTTTCATCTATAATAATATAGTCTCATATTCTTTCTGGGGTTGTATCGTATCCTTAGTTTCTTGGCCTTTCTCATGGTTTTCTTGTCTTGTGTTCATCTTTTCAACTTTAGCAATCATTCTAGGGAAGTCCAGTACTTCATGGTCTATAGCCTTACAACAAACACAACTAGGTTTTCTACCAGGGCATTCCTTAGCAATATGTCCTAGTCTTCTGCAGCTATAACAAAGAGTTAATCCTCTCTTTCTCCTGAACGATCCCCAACCTTTCATGTACTGCGCACTGGGATCACAGTGATGAACCTGCAAAAAAAATATTTCTAGGATATTGCATCCATTTGTTAGTCCAACAACTCTATCTATGCATAGGGATAACATATCTTTCACTATTTCTATTAGATATATTCATATCATATCTTTTTTCTTCTAGATGTTCCCTAGTATTTAGACTAGGACCAAATCTATCAAACATACCTAGATCCATTCTTTCGAAGAAAAATTTTCCACTTATATTACCTTTATCATAGCAAAAAGATCTAATATATTACCTCTTTTCTTCAAATCAAAATTATTTTCTTAGCAAAGAGCTTCACAATTCAAGTAGACTACTGCACACTTAGGGCAATGGATCTACGCACATAGCTTTATATTTTCTTCAGTTCCCAATAATCATAGTGTCAGGTCCCGACAATGGAACCATTTGTTTTCATAGGGGAAAACCCAGGGTTCAATGCTACAACAACACACCAACAAAACCCTAACTACCAGCCCTTTCGGCAACACCTGCGAAGCAGATGAAGTCTCACCTGAGGTAGAGGCAGTGGGTTGCAGGACTCAAATGTCTGCAACCTAGTTGGGACACAGATCTGTGATTACCACACTTAACATAGCACTTAGTAGTTAATATTCATTAGTATCTAACTCTTATTCACATCACATGTGTAAACCCTAATTACAAAGCAGTGCAGTATTCAATGAGATCTAACACATTACATTCAAGCACTTAGCACATAGAGATAAATTAGATCTAGAATTCACTCATGACATTAAGCACTAAGCTACTACATAATATGCATCTACCATACATAAAGATTACAACACTAAGCATAATTCACATCAATCACACAAGATATACATGGTTCACCCCCAACGTGGGGCTATGTACTGTAAGTTTTAAACCTGTGAAGTAAAGCAATGCATATAGATTCTTAAGTAAAACATAAATTAATCAATAGCTCATTCACATAGTACACAAAGATTTATACTGGAAACCCTTAACGGGGGAAAACCTTTCTTATATTTATTATATCGAATTTCACCATTCACCATACAATATATACAATGTTTTTAGGTATTATGTAGATACCAAAACCCTAATCCCTTAATCCATGATTAATTTAGAAAACCACTAAAAATAGAAAAATCCGCTAAAAATAGCAAAAAAACACCCAAAAAGAAAATTTTGGGGCGCTGCCCCAAACGTTGTTCGTAACCAGGTGGGCCATACTTGGACCCCTCTAGGACCCCCCTAGGAAGCACCCAACACACACGACACAGAGAGAAATACTAGAAGGATCGTCAGACGCAGTTGTTGAATCTGACGCGCCCACACACACACATGCAAAGAATATAACACATACACAACATTCTCCCACTTGTTGTTTTCTTTGCATCCAGGGGTCCAAAGGATTATATAGTTAACAATCTAGGGAAACAATTCCCATTGTTACTCTACACAAGGAGAAATTTTCTATGCTCACATACTTTGTCAATGAATTTGCAACATTCTTCAAAGTGTCAACCTTTTCCAGCAACACTTTCTTTTCCTCAACCATGTCTCTCACAAAGTGATATTGAACATCAATATGCTTTGTCTTTGAATGATAAGATGGGTTATTTGCCAGGAAGATTTCACTCTGACTATCACAATCTAATCTCACTTCTTTTTGTACCAACCCAACACCTGAACATAATCTATGTAACCATACTGCTTCCTTGCTTGCATGAGTGGTTGCCATGTATTAAGCTTCTGTAGTTGAGAGTGCCACTACAGTCTGTCTTTTGCTCATTCAACTAATTTCTCCTCCAAATAGGTTAAACAAACACCCACTTGTAGATCTTTTGTGATCCATATCTCCAGCCCAGTCCGCATTAACAAATCCATGTATTTCCACCACTTTTTCCAATCCTGGTCTTCTTTGGTAGCACAATCCATAATTGATAGTGCCACACAAATACTTGAAGACCCTCTTTACTGTTGTCTAATGCTCCTTCCCTAGTTTTGACATATACCTGCTCAAAACTCCCACTGCATGTGCAATGTTCGGTCTAGTACAGACCATTGCATACATCAAACTGCCAACTTCACTGGCATATGGAACACAGGACATGTCCTCTTCTTCTTCCTGTGTCTTGGGACACTGATCTACAAATAAATTTACAACTATAGGAATAGGAACCTTGACCGGTTTACTTCCATGCACATTAAACCTCTGCAATATCGTCTCAACATATTTTCTCTTATTCAACCAGAGTTTCTTATTAGCACGATCTCTTTTAATTTCCATTCCCATAATGAAGTTAGCAACACCGAGATCCTTCATGTAAAATTTGGAGGATAGCTGCGATTTCACCTCCTTGATAACATCCATGTTATTTCCTACCAGCAACATGTCATCAACATACAAAACTACATAAATGAAGTGATTACGAACCGTCTTGGAATATACACAGTGATCAACCCTACTTCTCACAAATCCCAATCCAAGGATGTATGTGTCAAACTTTTGGTACCACATGCTAGGTTATTGCTTCAGACCATGTAGTGACTTCTTTAGCTTATAGACCAGCTCTTTCTTTCCCTTCACTACAAATCCTTCTGGCTGCTTCATGTAGATTTATTCTTCCAGATCCCCATGTAGGAATGATATCTTCACATCCATCTGTTCCACTTCAAGATCAAAAGCAACAACAATAGATAAAATAAATCTAATATAAGTTAACTTAGCAATAGGAGAAAAAATCTCACCAAAGTCAATTCCCTCTACATGGGAATAACCTTTTGCTACTAATCGATCTTTATGTTTCTCCACTTTTCCTTATGCATTAAAATTCTTCTTAAACAACCATTTGCTACCAATATATTTTCTTCCAGCTGAAAAATCAACTATATCCCATGCCTCATTCTTATCCAAGGCATCCATTTCTTCAACCATGGCCTTCTACCATAGTTTACTATCCTGTGAATTCACTGCTTCCCTGATAGTTTTGGGATCATCATCAGTAATAGATAAAGAAAAATTGGAACAAAAATTAGGTGGACTATACCTTTCTAGTTTCCTTCTTTCTCTCACTGATCTCCTTAATATTGGAGTATGAGGTTCTTCTTCTTCTTCTTATTCTTCTTCTTCATCTTCTTCAGATGATTCGGATTTTTCATCATCCAACTCTATCTCTATTGTCTCAGGTTCTTCTAACCTTGGTAGGAATTCCTGTTTGGAAACATCTGTTACCTCTCTGAAAACAACATCTCGACCGTAAACAATCTTCTTGGTTTCTGCGTTCCAAAGATTATAACCTTTCACACCATCTTTATAACCAATAAAGATACACTTTTCAGCCTTTTTATCCATCTTACTCCTATTTTCATTTGAAACATGTACATAAGCATCACAACCAAACACTCTAAGATATTGAAGAGAGGGTTTCTTTCCATTCCATACCTCGTGTGGAGTTGTATTATCCAACTTTGATGAGGGTGATCGATTGACCAGGTAACATGATGTACCCACTACCTTTGCCCAGAATTCTTGTCCTAACTCGATGTCGTTGAGCATGCTCCTTGATTTTTCCATCAGTGTCCTATTCATCCTTTCTGCAACTCCATTCTGCTGAGGAGTGTATGGAGTAGTATTCTTCCTTGCTATACCACACTTCTTACATAATTCTTCGAATTCATTTCTACAGAATTCTCCACCATTATCTATTCTCAATACCTTTATTTTCTTATCTGTCTGATTTTCTACTAGAGCCTTAAACTCTTTAAATGTATCAAATACCTCAGATTTATTTCTAAGAAAATAAATCCATGTGTTCCTTGAGAAATCATCTATGAATGAAACATAATACATAGACTTACCTAGCGATGGAATAGTCACAGGTCCAAACACATCACTGTGTATCAACTCTAAGATCCCCTTTGATATTATAGCACCAGGTGTGAATCTTACTCGATTATGTTTACCATATATGCAATGTTCACAAAAATCAAAATCAAGAGTGCAATTAGCCATACCTTCAACCATACCTTTACCGTGTAGTGTTCGAAGGCCCTTTTCTCCAATATGCCCCAGTCTTTGATGCCACAACATGGTCTTCTTTTCTGAGACAGTATTGGCCTTGTCTCCTTCATTTCTCTACTCATGGACAACAGAACTGTTACACCCATTAGTATAATTTCTTTCCAACAACTTGTACAGATTTCCACACCAAACTCCCCTCATCAACACCATTTCTCCTTGTACAATCTTGCAAGTGTTCTTTCCAAATACAATATTCACTCATGCATCATCCAACTTGCTTACATATATTAGGCTCTTGGCTAGTTTTGGAATGTGCAGAACCCTAGGGAGAGTTCTAATCCTTCCATATTTTAGCAGCAACTTAACCCTTCCACGTCCCATGATTTTGGCTGTCGATTCATCTCCTAGGAATACATCACCACCATCATATTTTTCATATTTAGAGAAACCACTACATGTGAGGAGTCATATGGTATGACACACCTAATTCGATCAACCATACATCACGATCTACATGTGTAGATGTAGATGCCAGGTATACATCACCTCCTTCTTCAGTGGAGGTTTTCTCTTATGTAGAAGAGGTACTATCAGGTCCCTTTGGTTTATTAACCTTCTTAGACTTGCAATCTTTCTTAGGCTGCGTACTAGTAGGTTGTGTACCAAGATCCACAATGATCCATTGTTCTTTGTCTACAAGAAGGTCCTCCATCTTGAGATTCCATAGCTCAAATTTTTTACCATTGAACTTCTCTATCTCGATTCTATATGAACTCACCATTCCTCTTTATATACTCAAACCTCCATTGTAAAAGCTCCCACTAAACCCAGGTTTATCACAAACCCAAGATAAACTTGATCTATCAAGACCGAGCCAAACCCTCAACAACAAAGGTGTCCCTCTAAAGCAAAAAATGGTCTCTAATACCACATGTAAGTTTTAAACCTGTGAATTAAAGCAATGCATATATATTCTTAAGTAAAACAAAAATTAATCAATAGCTCATTCACATAGTACACAGAGATTTATACTGGAAACCCTCAATCAGGGAAAACCTTTCTTATATTCATTATATAGAATTTCACCATTCACCATACAATATATACAATATTTTTAGGTATTCCATAGATACCAAAACCCTAATCCCTTAATCCGGGATTAATTTAGAAAACCACTAAAAATACCTGCCCCCCCCTGGGACCCCCTAGGAAGCGCTCGGTACACACGACACAGAGAGCACTACTAGAGGGTTCGTTAGATGTAGTTGTCGAAACTGATGCACACACACACACACATGCAAAGAATATAACACATACCCAACACATACACCAACTCTTCTTCTTCTTATTATCTTCTGTCAATCTTCTTACATGTACAGAGCCTCAAACCCTACTCCGCATAAGACAAGAGATCTACACACACCTCAGCAGATCCTCCTTCCCTGAGTTAAATCTCATCACAAAGCCTCACACAGTATTCTCTTACAATCACTTGCACTTAGCTTCGCAAGTCTTAACACATAGTATGCACAAAGCCTCTAGATCCGCACTAAGCTGATTCTACTAGGCCTTCTCTAGTGTCTCTCTCTTACATCACCTATATATCTTATTTATATATTATAAAATGGGCCTAAGCATGATGAAAACCCATGGGCTGACATCCCATACCCGTTACATAAACCCTAACCCAAAAAGTCGACAAAAGGTGGCGAGATCCCGCGATCTCCACTTTGCCTTGCGCTCCGCCTTCGACCAACCTGTCGAAGTCCCAAAATTGGTCAAACATGACCAATGTTTCCACTTGGTCAAGGGAAAACAAGGAGCGAATTGATCCCGAGGGTTACATCGTAGGATGATGAGCTTGGTGCGATCTAGTCAGCCTTGTAGGGATCGAGGAGTCGCTCAAGAGAGTAAGAACCAAGAATGTAAACACATGCAACGTGATATATTTCTGAACCATAATAAAAGCCTAAGAGCCAAATATTTGTGGGTGTAGCCCAGGAGGGGGTGAACCACAGTAACATTGTGTTGTGGGATTGAATGGATGTTTCTTTGTGTCTGATTAATTGATGAATGTTGAATGAATGAAGTGATTAAGTAGATCTGGTATTTTACATGCATACATAGAATAAATGTTAAATAGACTAGATAAAGGATGCGACGTACAAATACAAATATCTCTTAGTCCCAGGTTGCAAACACCTGAGTATTGTAGCCACCCATAAGAGCTATCTCGGGTGAGACTGTGCAGTGCACTCTATGTTCTAAGTTTCCTTCTGGGTAACCAGAGGGGTCGATAGTCTTAGGGGATTTTGTTGGTAAGCTTCTTGGTTATGAACCGGGGTCAATCTGTAATGGTAAATGGTTAAAGGGAAAGGGAAAAACCAACATATATATATATGTGTGCATGTGTGCGTGTGTGCGTATTAATTTAGTAAAAACAAATTGCAAACTTTTAAGCGAACAAACTTATAAGCTCAATTCCACAAATCATAAATACATTAGTTTTCAAACTTTACAGTCAATAGTTACAATTCTTGATCTTTTAAAAATGGTTGTTTTTAAATGAAAAATAAGCTCAAGTTCATGAGCCATAAATCTATTAATTTTCTATATATAGTATTGGTTACTTGACTTAAAGACCCCCAAAATAGTAAAATTTAACAAAACATTTAATTATTAGTATACACTAATTTTTTTTTTAGGAAACAAATGTGACTTACCTAAATGGTGTTGACAATCATACTAAAGGAAATAAATATTGCACATAAAGGTAGTGCATGAAGCTCCAAAGTTCCACATTTCAATTTGCATGTTTAAACAAATCACATAACTATGATCATCATAAACATATAACAATAAAAATAATATCCCAGAACACATAAATAGGTCCACAGGTATACATATCAAATGTTTGTATCATTCTAAGTAAACCCAACAAATACTGAGCAATGAATCACTAAGATAAGTAAAAATCAAAGTTCTAACCTTCTAAGGCCAAAATATAGGTTGTTACATTTACAAATCCATAGAAAACCACTATGATATAAAATAGACTAATCCCTCCTTGCAAGTCTTGTCATGTAGCTTCCCATTTTAAACTATACAAAAATAAATATAAATTTCCATAACATTATGCAAAGAAAAATTCAAATCAAAATGTTCATTGCAATGAAAGAAGAATAACAAAAAAAGAAACATTTCTCATTCCAAGAAATAAAAAACATTTTTTCTAGGGACATATGACTTAACGTTTGATCACAAAGTTCCTTTCCATCCAATGAAGTGTTTATGGCATTTTGAGTCTAGGTGAGAAAGTTTGCATGTCTTTCCAAGCCATGCCATGCCTTTCCTTTCCTTTCCTTGAGTTTCCATGCCATGCCATGCCATGTCATGCCTTTCCTTGCCAAACCATGCCATTCCATGTTGTGTCTTGCCTTTCCAATCCATGTCATGAATTTCCATGCCATGCCTTTCCATTTCATTCCTTTCCATGCCATGCCATTGCATGCCTTTCCTTTCCATGCCATGCCTTGCCTTGACATCCCTTTCCATGCCTTGCCATTCCATACCTTTCCTTTCCATGCCATTCCATGCCTTGCCATGCCATGCCTTTCCATACCATGCCTTTACTTTCCATGTCATGCCATTCCTTTTCTTTCCTTGCCTTTCCATGACATTCCATGCCATGCCATGCCATGCCATTCCATTCTTTTCCAATGCATGGCATGGAATGCCTTACTTTACCATGACATGCCTTGCCTTGCCATGACATACCTTGTCAAGCCTTGCCATGACATGCCTTGTATTTCCTTGCTTTGCCATGACATGCCTTTCCAAGACATTCCTTGCCAAGAGATGCCATGTCATGCCTTTCCAAGCTATTCCATGGCATGCCTTGTCTTGCCTTTCCTTTCCATGGAATTCCATGCCATGCCATGCCTTGCCAAATGTAATACCCCAGTTTAGAGTCCCCATATTAAATAATGTATTTTTTTTATTTGTTGAAAGGCCAAAGTGCCTAAACAAGTAAAAGAGGATGAAGTTCCTAGGAAATGTAATGATTTTATTATTATCAATAATAAAATACATCATTGATTTCTACACACACAAGGAAAAGAGTTGTAGGGGGGTATGATTCCATGAGAGAGGGGGGCTTAAGGGGCTAATTATTTTTATTCATTATTTTTTTAATTGAGAGAATCAATTACATGAGCTTCTTGGGGAATTCCATGTGGTTCTCGATTTGCATGTAAATATATAAACACATCTTGTGGGTTGTTTGGGGGTTATTCTCCATGGTTCTTCTCTGTTGTTATTCTCTATTCACTCTTCACTGATTCTTTCCCTTTGTTATTTTTCTTGGTTGGGACTTAGGGGAGAATTGTTGAGGAAGAAGCCATTTTTTTTTGGCTAT
>JZKD02S1672663.1:172528-195221 GCA_000966675.3 Picea glauca
CCAAGATAGTTTAGCAGAGGACGGATAGGAATGGAGTTGGAAGTAGGTTAGGGAGGAAGGATGAGTAGAATAGTTGAGACTTTATGGAGATCTGTCATGTGGTGGAATTTGATGAGAAAAACAAAAAAAATGTATATATATGAATATTCATTATGATGTAACTAAACCACAACTGTTAAATTAAATTATTGAACCAGATAATTGTGATTAAATAATTTCTCAAACAATTGATGATTGTTGTCTTTTATAAAAGATTAGTCTTTCTGATTGGATTGGATGCATACATAAAATACTAAAGGATGACAGTTTGATTATTAGTACATGTACGAGCATTGTATGTACTAGCTACACATACATTTCTTGTACATATACACTAGTATGTATGAGTTTTCTTGATTTACTTACTAATAATGTCGGTTACTTGTTATGAATGTGTGAGCCATGTTCTTGTTCTTTGTACCATAAGATACATTAACTTCGGGATGAAGTTTCTTGAAGGGTGGGTGTATGTAACGACCCTTGATTATTAATTATAATTAATTTATTAATGTAATCCTAAAAGATTAGCTAAACTGTATATATGTCTTAAAATAACATTTCTAATTGATTATTATTAAATAGTGTTCATGATGGTTAATGATTGATTAATTATTAATTAATTCATTAATTAATAAAGCATTAAATTAATCGTGAATAATAAAATATACTACTAATTTAAGTTACGTTCCCGAGAATGGAAACATATTAATGAATGGATAAGGTATTTAATAATGGGATAAGGTATTTAATAATGGATAAGATATTAGGTGGGGAAGTTAATGAAGGGAAGGTGGTGAAGGAGGAATAAGGGGGGGGATGATCCGACGGGAGTGGAGAAGGAGTTTGGGGGAGAACTCTGAGTATGGGACAGAGCGGGGGGGGATTTTGTGTTTGGAATTGACACAGTGGACCGGGGTTGCTGGAGGTTTTGGGCTCGAAGGGCCAAGATATTCGTAGATATCCTGGAGCTAGGTCGTTTTCCTAGCTGGCAGGGTGGACAATAGTTTTGGGCAATTTTTTCTGTGTTTGCAGCAGGACTGAACTATGTAGCAGGTAGTAGGAGAGTAGAAGTAGCAAGGCAGTTGGCAACGGAACTTAGCATCAGAACGAGGTAACCTGTTAAATTATGCATTTATTTCATTCTTCTATGAAGTCTTTAATATTTGATGAATCTAAATTGTTGAAGTCGTTGGTATGAATATCAATATTATGTTGAATAGGTATTGACTTAGTTTAGAAATAAATTGCTTATGAGGATAACGATGTTTATATATATATGGGCATCATAGGTTGCATGGGATACCTAAGGCAATTGTTTCAGACAAAGATACAAAGTTTAAGTCAAATTTTTGGAGGGGATTATTTAAATGATTTGGTACAAATATGAACTTTATCACAACATACCATCCAAATTCGGATGGCAACACAAAGAGAGTCAGCCAAGTAATTGAAGACATGATGAGAATGTATGTGATGGATAAGCCATCTAAGTGGGAATATTACTTGCACTTGGTTGAGTTTTCCTATAATAATGGGTATCAAGTTTCGTTGAAGATGAGCCCATTTGAAACTTTGTATGTTAGGAAATGAAATACTCCAGTGAGTTGGACTAACTCAATTGATAGAGTGGTACTTGGGACAAAATTTCTCAAGAATATGGAACACCAAATGGTTATAATTAAGTAGAATTTGAAGGCAACAAAAGATAGATAGAAGAGTTATGTAGATAAGAATAGGAAAACCAAAAAATTTAAAGTGGGGAAGAATGTTATTTTGAAAGTGAATCCCAAGAAGTTCTCATTGAAGTTGGGTCATTGTATAAAGATAGAAACCAAATTTTGTGGTCCATTTATGATATTGGATAGAATAGGGAGAGTTGCATACATGCTTGCATTGTCTGCTTCAATGAATATGCATAATGTATTTCACGTCTCTTTTATGAAAACATATGTACATTATCCTAACCATGTTATTGATTGGAATTTGATTCAGGTGGAGCCAGAGGGAGACTTTCAAGTCCATCAAGTGCACATATTGGAAAAAAAAGTCAAAAAACTTTGGGATCAAGTTATAGAGCCGGTAAAATTTCAGTGGAATTTCTACGGTCCTGAAGATGATACTTGGGAGCATGAAGATGTCATGTGGGAAGAATACCCATAACGTTTTGAATAATTTTGAAATTTTTATTTTTAGTTATGTATATGCACCGAGGAAAATGCCAAAATAAGGGGGAGGGGAATGTAATACCCTAGTTTTGAGTCCCCATATTAAATAATGTATTTTGTTTATTTGATGAAATGCTAGAGTTCCTAAACAATTAAAATAGGTCGGAGTGCCTAGTAAATGTAATGGTTTGATTATTATTAATAATAAAATACATTGTAGGTTGCTATATGGACAAGGACAAGAGTTATAGGGGGCTACGATTCCATGAGAGAGGGGGTCTTAAGGGGATATTATTTTTTATAATATTTTATTTACCCATAATTGTTTTAATTGAGAGAATCAATTACATGCTATTCTTGGGGAATTCCATGTGGTTCTTGATTTGCAAGTAAATATATAAACATCTCTTGTGGGTTGTTTGGGGGTTATTGTCCATTGTTCTTATTCGTTGTTCTTCTATATTCACTCTTCATTCATCACTCCCCTTCATTATTTTTCTTGGTTGGGACTTGGGGATGAATTGTTGAGGAAGAAGACATTTGTTTTTGGCTGTAGTAATGACTTGTGTATTCCAACCCTGAAATCCATGTCTGCATGTTTGAGTTGCATTGGCATGTGTTACATTTTGTTCACATATGCGAGTCCTGAGAGTTCCCAACATGGATATTCTTGACTAGATGCACTGGAGCCCTAAAAGGAGGTGGATAGCCCGAGGGACTATGTGGCAGAGAAGGGGGTCCATTCTCTTGGGTTGTGAAATATGGAGAGAAGAGTGTTGGTGTACTTGGGATTGTCGTGTGTTGAGAAATCTATGAGAGCTTAAGTGTTGACTAATTTGGGATGCTGAGTGACACCCTGACACCATCCTTGGGGATTCATAGCCCTGGCTTAAGGGTGACATTGTTTTTGACACTTGGAAAAAAAAATTCTATGATTGGGTGGAACATCCTTATTCTACAACCAGTTGGTGATTTATTTTATTAAAGATAAGTGATCTCTGTCATGGTTTCAATTACTTGTATATTTATTTCCATTTTGTAATAATTATTATCTTTGACATCCATTTTTATATTATGCATTCTTGTTAGATATGGTTGTGCATGGAATGATAAATGTTCTTTAAGAATTAAAATTGATTCTTGTTAAATTCATGTTCTATTATATTATCTCCTACATGCGTTATTGAGTTAATTTTATTACTAGAGATCGATTATAAGAATTGAGACGAGTCTTGTTATTTTCTGGATATAGCATGTGGATAAATGGGTTCATTACAATGTGGTTTCAAATTTTTCTTGGAGAGAATCCTTGGAGTAGCGTGGCCCAGCTAGGGGGTTTCCTATTTTACACCAAGCCATGCCATGGCATGCCTTGCCTTGCCATGGAATGCCTTGCATTTCCATGACATTCCTTTCCTTGGCATGACATGCCTTTCCAATCCATGACATGCCATTTCCATGCCTTTCCAAGACAATAAATGATATTAAATAAGTTCAAACAAGTCAATGGGAAGTTCTAAACACCACAAATCAACAAGGAAACTATAGTTGTTATACAAATTGTGATTAAGATGTTCAACTTCAACAATATGACAAGTTACAATACGAGAAATATAACAACCCTTAAAACAAGTAATCATGCAATGAACAAGGGCTAAAAATTGCAAGACTAAACTAGGGTTTAGATAAAAAAATGCTTGTTGAAATGGAATATGGCACATAACAACCCTAGAATATTCAAGACATCAAGCCCTAAAAAGTAGAGAATTATGACAGAAATGTAATAAAAGGTTTCAATGTGTATTCTAAGGGTGAAATATGACAATTAAACCCTAGATGTCAAGCTAACGAGGCTGGAAATCGAGGGTAAGTCCTAATCTAACCATGAAATTGAGGGTTTCAAGACAAGATTAATTCAATAAGAATACAGGATAGCATGCAATATCACCACTTTGATAAAGTATTTATTTAATACCTTACCATGCCTTACCATTCCTTTCCTTTCCATGTCATGCCTTACCTTGCCATGCACTTCCATTTGTTTCCATACCATGCCATGAAATGCCTATAATTTCCATACCATGCCATGCCTTTCCATGCCTTCCCACACCATCCCATGGCATGCCTTGTCGTGTCTTTCCTTTCCATGAAATTCCATGCCTTGTAATACCATGGCTTTCCTTTCCATGACATTCTTTTCCATGCCATACCATTGCATGTCATTTCATGCCATGTCATGCCATGCCATTCAATGCCTTGTCATGCCATGCCATGCCATGCCATGCCATTCCATGCCATGACTTTCCTTGTTGTGCCATTCCTTTTCTTTCCATGCCATGTCATTCCTTGTCTTGTCATTTCATGCATTTCCATTCCACGCCATGGAATGCCTTGTCTTGCCTTTCCTTTCCTTTCCATGCCATGACATGCCATGCCTTGGCAAGCCATGCCATGACATGCCTTTCCTTTCCATGACATGCATTTATTTTCCATGACATGCCTTTCCAAGCCATGCCATTTCCATGCCTTGCCTTTCCATTTCCTTGTATTTCCATGACATGTCTTGACAAGCCATACCATTGCATGTTATTTCCATGCCATTCCATGCCATGCCATGCCATACCTTACCATGAAATTCCATTCCATTCCATGCCCTTCCATGTCATTCATTTCCTTTCCATGCCATTACATGCCTTTCCATTCCATGCAATGAAAGGGGGTTGAAAATGCAAGCCTAAACTAGGGTTTAGATAAAAGAATTATTGCTAAAATGGAATATGGCACATAAAAAACCTAGAATATTCAAGACATCAATCCATAAAGGGTTGAAAATTATGACATAAATGTAATAAAATGTGTCAATATGTATTCTAAGGGTGAAATATGACAATTAAACCCTAGACGTTAAGCTAACAAGGCAGGAAATTGAGGGTAAGTCCTAATCTAACCATGAAATTGAGGGTTTCAAGACAAGATTAATTCAATAAGAATACAAGACAACATGCAATATCACCATTTTGATAAAATATTTATTTAATACATTCAATAAATAACCAACAATGATTTAGAGGGAGCACTTACTAGGTAAATAAATGATCATCCATGAATTCCTAACCACAAAATCATCCACAAAGATTGAAACATGGATCTAAGGTATCTTCAATGTTTTGAAACATAGATTATCATAATTAATAGGATTTACATATAAAGGGAGGTCACTAAATAGGTTTATGTTCCATATTTATGGTGTAGGCTCATTATACTATTGATCCATAATTCCTTTCCATGCCACGACTTGCATTTCCTTGCCTTTCCATGTCATGTGTTGCCTTTATTTTCCATGCCATGCCATGCCATGGATTGCCTTGCCTTGCCTTACCTTTTCATGTCATGCCATGCCATTCCTTTCCTTTGCAATCCATTTCATTCCATGCCTTTCCTTTGGATGCCTTTCCATTCCATGTCATGCCATGCCTTGCCTTTCCTTGCCATGTCGTTCCTTGCCTTCACTTGCCTTGCCTTTCCTTTCCATGCGATGCCTTGCATTTCCTTCACTTACCTTGCCATGCCATGCCTTTTCTTTCCATACCATTTCATTCCATGCCATGCCATGCCTTAACTTGCCATGGCATGACAAGGCAAAGAAAGGAAAGGAAAGGAAAGGCATGGCACGACAAGGAAAGACAAGGCAAGGAATGGTATGTAAGGCATGGAAAGGCAAGGTAAGGCAATCCATGGCATGGAACTTCAAGGCCTTATTGATCCATGCTATGCCATGCCTTACCTTTCCATACCATTCCATGACATTCCTTTCCTTTCCATACCATGTTATGCCTTGGTATGGCATGACAAGGAAAGGAAAGGAAACACATGGTATGACAAAGAAAGACATGGATCAGAAAGGAAAGGAATAGAATGGAAATTCAAGGCCTTATTGATCCATTCCATGAAATTCCTTTACTTTCCATACCATTCCATGCCATGCCATTCCTTTACATAACATGACATGCCTTTCCTTTCCATACCATGCCTTTCCTTGCCATACCATGCCATGCCATGGTATGGCATAGCAAGGAAAGGCAAGGCATGTAATGGAAAGGAAAGACATGGCTTGGAAAGGAAAGGCATGGCATGGAAGTTCAAGGCCTTATTTATCCATTCCATGGCATGCCTTTCCTTTCCATACCATTCCATGCCTTGGTATGGGATGTAAAGGCAAGGCAAGGCAAGGAAAGGCATGGCATGGAAAGGAAATACATGTCTTGGAAAGGAAATGCATGGCATGGAAAGGAAAGACATGTCTTGGAAAGGAAAGGAATGGCATGGAAAGGAAAGACATGTCTTGGAAAGGAAAGGCATGGCATGAAACTTCAAGGCCTTATTGATCCATTTAAAGCCATTCCATGCCATGCCATATATTACATTGTCATTCCATGCCATTCCATGCATTGACTTTCCTTTCCATGTCATGCCATGCCATTCCATGCATTGAATTTCCTTTCCATGTCATGCCTTTCCTTTCCTTGCCTTGTCATGCCATGTCATACCATGCCTTGCCTTTTCATGCCTTTCCATGCCATGCCTTTCCTTTCATTACCTTGCCTTTCCATGCAATTTCATTCCTTTCCTTGTCTTTACTTTACATTCCATACCATGCCATTATGTGCCTTGGCTTTTCATAACTTTTCATTCCATTCCTTGCATTGATCTATCTTGTCATTCCATGCCATGCCATGCCTTGCCTTACTTTTCCATGCTATGTCATGACATGAAATGCCTTGTCATGCCATGCCATTTCTTGCCTTTCCATTCCATTCCTTGCATTGAATTTCCATGACTTGCCTTGCCATGTGATTCCTTGCATTAATGTATCATACCTTTTTCTTTCCTAAAAAAACAATGTCTGTACTAAATGAACAATTTTAATACATAAATTACAGTCAAAGGATTTATTAAGCATGTAATTATACAACTTGTTATCCCATATATCTTAGATAAAACTACTTGCATGAGAATCTCAATGTCATAATATAAGCTCTCTTTATTCATATATCTAAGGTATATTCATAGTTGTGAAACATGGATTATCATAATTAATATGACTTACCTAGACCTAGAACTAGACCTACACCTTGAATTTCCTTTCCATGTCTAGATTTTCTTATCCTTGTCATGTCTTGCCTTTGATTTCCCTTCCATTCCTTACCTTGAATTTCCTTTCCTTGCATTTCCATACCAACATGTCCCTGAATGGCTTGAGAAGGAAAGTTGAAACTCATGATAAAACTCAAACTGGGAATCAGATGGAAAAAATGTCAGTTGCATTGGATCTAGGGCATCGAGTTTCAACTAGCGGGGTCCCTCCATTGTCATTATGTTGACTGGAAAACTGTTTTTTGGAGGATCTTCAACACTAGGGTTTTTCTCAATGAGACATAGTGCAATTTCTGAACAATAGGTTGATTTTCAAGAACACTGTGTTGAGTGGTTTTGAGTAGCGTGGTTGTGTGTGACTTGGATATTTCCCCCTCAAAGAGGCAAGTGAACATTCTAGTGTTATTCTAGTATTCTTCTGACATTGTTCTGGATATATCATTGTTGTTCTGCCATTGCTTGCTAAATATTTTTGTTGTGTTGTTATGAACCAAAATGATTAAAATATCATAAAATAATAGAAGTACACACCATGTACAAAATGTCAACGTGGAGCACAACTCCAATATAAATAAGTTACACAATAACTCCTTAAAGAATAGGGGAACCCCTCCAAATAACCAAATACCTTTCATACTTCACAATTCACATCCAAATGATGAATACATGACATCTTATGTATATATATTCACACTTTCACATGGGGCCCCTTTATCACTAGGCCGACCCTATTCCATATGTATTTACACATTACATGTACATTTAGGCCCATATATGCCCCTCTTGGTTCATAACCTAGTATCCTCCTTCAAAAAGATTTTTCCTCAAAGATTTTCATTTAAAGGCTTCACATGTGATGAAACCAAGTAATATGAATTTCTTATGTTCCTTCTTTCTTCATTCCATTTTTGATGATCTATCCATCCAAAATCAATTCTTTTCAGTCTTAATCCTTGGTGTCTAGTTGTTGAATAATTTTATTTCCTTTGATTCCATTTATTTTTGTTGAAGCTTCTCCAATTTGTAGTCGTTTTTGGTCTCTGATAATAGCTTGTTGAAGAGTAGTTTGGTGATGCCTTGTTCCATGAATATTGACAAGTATTCCATATTCTTCCTTCATAATGTTGATATCATCCTTCTTGTCTTCCTTGAAATGTTTCTTGGTAATGAGGGTGTCGATATTGTTTCACATTTGATGGTCTTCCTTCACTCTGCACATGCATTTCATCTATCTTGTTTTCAACGACAATGGAATCCTCGCTCATATTTTCTTGGTCTTTGATTACTCTAGCCTTCGAGATAATACCATCATATTTGGCATGTACATCCTCTATATGGAGTTCAACTTATTCAAGTATATTCCATTGACCTTCTTGAATCTTGTCTTCTTTCTCGTTTTGAAGTTGCAATATGATCCCATCTAACAAATTTTGATGTCCTTCTTCAATTTTGTCTTGTAATTCTGATTTTACCTCATCAGTATTTAAGGATTTCTCAATCTTCATATCTTCACCTCATCTAATAGTTTTTTATTATGGTTTTGTAATCTACATATCTCTTCATCTTTGTTTTTAAAATCTTCCCTTGAATCATCATTTTCCCACTTTGATTTACTATTATTTTCTTGCTTTAAGTTCTTAACCTCCTTAATTAATGATTCATTAAGGGATCGTATCTTAGATAGCTCCTCACCATTCTTCTTAATCTCTTATGTAGAAATACATCTTGGTTCAACATACACTTAGACTAAATTATATTTCAACTTCCTATAAAGATACAACAACCATACTACTTTTCTTTATGGATAGAAATACCTATAGACAAGTTCTGAAATAAAATAGCAAGGAAATACAATTATGAACATCAGATAGTAACCCACATTTGGCACAAAACTTTGGCATAAACACTTGAAGAAATTACATAAAAAATAGGACATATTTTGAGAAGAGTGTTTTTTTATTTATCTTAAGGAATTTTTTTCAATACATTAATAGTTTACAATCAACATTAAATAATCTATACATTCACCCTATCTGAGAAAAAATAGCAATTATTTCCATAGCAACACAGTCTGAAATCAAAAACTAATTTCCTATACAATCTGTACGGACCATACAACCACCAATAACATAAATATGCCTCAATTTTCATTCCCAGAACAAGGTATAGATCTGTACCTTGTTGTACGGATTTATTTGTTGTAGTAACTAGTGGAGACCCCCTTCCCTCCTAAGGGTTGTGCGACCTCTTGGTTAGGATATTACATTCGAGAGTCGAGTGACTCTATGAAACCTCACTGGTCTCATCTTGTGTCAACTACAGGTCCTCACGACTCCTGGCATAGGCTCTATGACACCCGCAACCTTCACTTTCAGATTCTGTAGAAATCTCAGAGTTGGCGTTAGCACCCTCTCCCTTGGCCCCTTATTAGATGTGACCTTGGTGATGACCATGCGATTGTGGGTGTGGTCACAAGAGGTTTGAGGTAAAACCACTTTCGGGCCCACAATTGTCCTCAAGCCTCCATGTGTCTCCCCGACGAAACCACGGTATGGATTGTGGCCCGCCCTCAAACTTTTAAAGTCTGCACTACTCTTTTCCCCACAATGTGAGATGACCGTCGATATAACAATATTGATGGTGCTTCCAATGGATGACTAATATTTGTTCTCTAGAATCAACGGTTCAGATCCCTTTGCGATTCTGGACTCCGAGGTTTTGAAATCTCAAACCTCACCTCCTTTCGTACTCTGATCTCCCAGAGATGACGGTTCATGGACACCTATCCTCATGATCAATGTTTCAGCTTCTTCCTTGGGTGTTGTCCCTGAGTCTGTACTTAAGGCTCAAAATCACAGTGTCAAGGCATCCGAAAGTGGTTAGGATAAGGAGAAGGGAAAATGTCAACCTTCGGAGAAAGAGTCTAAGGGAGATTTCTTCGTTGGGGTTGTCTGGCTTCGAACTGCTCCTGAATAGTTATGTCTCATTCAATGACTGCCCATGACTGCTCAAGTTAGGCCTGATTAGTTGTTGTTTTAAGGATAGTGTTGAAAAGGTTTAAGGCGATGTGTGTTTGGTTCAATAAACTGGGTTCAACATTAGGTTGAGTTGGTGTGGGAACTGTCATGGGGGAACAGTATAGGTAAGATAACTGCTAAGAAAGGTTGAGTGTTGTCTCAGTTTAGTTTTATAAAAGAGAATTCACGGTTGCAGTATTAACGATGTATGAAAATCTAAGGCTCGTTCCTGTAACTGTATTATATTTTAATAAAAGGGTCGAGATGGGAGAAAAACATTTAGCCGTTTACAGTGCCAGATTCCTACCAGAGGAAAATCTCATGAAGTAAATGGAAGAAGAAAATATTTAAGAAAATAACCGATGTAACAAAAAATGCATGTAGAATTCCAAAACTACAAATTGGTCTTACACAGCTGATAGCTGGTGCAGAGGAAAGGCAATAAACAATTACAGAAAACCCAAATTTATTCGTTATAGTAGTGGTAGTACTAAAGTATAATGAAGCACATCAATTACGAATATGAATTGAAAATGAAAAATGAGGAACAAGAAAGAAAACTTGTAATACAGAAGTGACGGAATTGAGAATCTCAGATCTGCTTGTATTAAATCTCAATGCAAAAACTCTATTACAAAATCTCAAAAGGGTCCAACCTTGTTTATTTCTCTCTGGGGTATATTTATACAATTTTTGCAAAGAAGGTAGAATCTCAATGGTCGCAAAAATTTCAGTTATGACAGAGGAGAGAGCAATTGCTCCATCTCCCCTAATATGTCTTCACTTATTGCCAGGTGCTCGTCTTCACATGGACTTGGTGCAGGCGATGCATCTTTCCATGAGTTGAGATACGAGCCGTGAAGGTCCCACTTGACAGATGGCCTCGGTGAAGTAACATTCTTGGGATAACTGCTGCATCTTGTCCCCCATTTGTGCATCAATGATGTCGAGGGCACTTAGTTTCATGCTGGGCTAGATCAAGTGCTTGTCAACTCGGGCCATGTCCACCCTATCTATCTGAGAGATATCGACTGAATCTCTCTCATCCTTCTCTTTCAAATCAAGCGAGATTTGTTATACATTCATTTTCATTAATATTTCTACGTCGCCTCCACTGTCCATACCCAACAGCTCGCCATCTATAGAATTGAAGGCTTCTTCTAATGAATTGGTTACTTTTTGGGCTTGTTCCTTGCCCAGGGAAATGTTATGGTCCCAATCCTTCAACAGAATGTTACCTCTAGTTTGTTCTGGGATGGCAAGTCCAAGAGAACTTGCCGAAAATCTGTCGTTCGTGGCTATCACTGCCTCCTGGAAGGCGACCCGAGCCACTTCTGTATCCCTCTCTCTGACAGTCAGGTTCTCAGAAACCTGATGCATCAACAAACAATTGTATCGGATCGCTCCCACTTTGGCGAGAAAATTATGTTGTGCAGAAGAGATCCTTCTCTGAATATCGATCGCTCGGGATTTAAACCCCTTGACATCGATCACCCTGCTTTCATCGATCTCTACCTGAGACTGCCGCTCTGCAATCATAGTCCTCTATTGACCCGCCTGTATCCGACCATCTCAGACCACTAGATGTGCTTGCTCCAGCTTGGTTTTGAGCACTTCTATTTCATTTTTATCCGCTATTCGGGCCAGTTCTATATTCCCGCTCACCTGACGTTTAGCATATTCTGTGGCCGAAGCTAATCTATCTTTGAGAGTCTTGATCAAGCGATTTTTCCTTTTCAGCTGGTTTTTTAGAAATCCGACCGAAAACTGATTCGTCGATGCATACGCTCCTAGCGTTCCTGCGATCTCTGTGGCAAATTTATCATTCTTTTTGTTTTTTCCATCGGTCATGACCTTGAACTTCTTCACGGTCGATTCTCCCTCCTGGTAGAATTCCCTTTTTACTACCGCTTTTCTCTTTTTATCAAAGAAGAAATCGTTCGGAGGAAGTTATTCTTCTCTTATGGGCTTCAACTCCTCATTAAATATCCATCCCTCTTCGATATTCCCCTGAGTCGACTGTAAGGGGGTGACATAAGTAATGGGTTCCCCAATTTGTTTCCTTGATTTCCCTGGGGTGTCAGTCGGGTTCTGCTTCTTTGGCGGTTCCGAGGTCTTTGTCTCGGCTTTCGGATTCTTTCTCTTTGGTGGATCCGAAGTCTGTGCTTTTGCTTCGGGCTTCTTTGTTTGCTCTTCCTCGCCCTGGTGTTTTGCTAAGTCAAGAGATGCATCTTTAGGGCCTTCAGTATCCTTTGGTTCCATCTCGGAAATGCCCGAACTCCCTCTTCGCAACACAGCAGGGAGACAACTTCATCTGTGTTCTTGAAATTTCAATATAGAGGTTGTGTCTTCAGGTGCCAAGGATCAAATCCGAGCCAACACTTCCTCATAAGACCTTTCCCCTCGGAAAATGTCGTCTGGGGGTGAAAACTCATGTTCAAACCTCTTTATCCCACAATTAGCTAAATGGTTGCTCATGATTTTCTGAGGATCATGTTTTTTATACTCAATGGAGACCAAATTCAGGTCTTCCAGGGCTGCAGCCTCATCTTTGGCATGCTCGAAATCCAATAAAGAATAAGAATTTATCCGAACGGGAAAAAAAAACCATACCTTCTTTGAAGATTCTTTGAGTTCTTTACTCACCGCGCCAATCACTGTTTGTCGGGCGACCTTGCGACAAGCCAGTTTGTCGGGGATGAATAATGGTAGTGAAAGCAGGGGAACAATAGCCCCGAACACTCTGAAGTAGGAGAACTCTGCCTCCACGTACTAGTCCGCTATACCACTCAGATTTGCAACAATGTTGTCTGAGATACGAGGTGGCGGGTGACCAAAAATGGTGATATGCAGGGGCACCATCACCCAGTTGAAAATTTCGTAAATGAAATTGTCCGCTTTATTTTCCCACAGTTTGTCATGATACTCATGTACGGGTTTTTCTTGGGCTAGATTCCAAGGCCAACTCATCAAGGGGAATGGTGTCATGGAACATACCACGTCCATAATATATGTAGACATGAAAAATGAGGACGGTCTCCCACTTTCCTTCTGCTCCCAATACTCTGTGACCCGGTTAGCCAAACTGTCCGAGAGTATCTTTTCCCAATTAAACAAGAAACATTCTACAACCCGAAACATGAGAGGCACCCACGCAATGTAGAAATGCGATGTGTCCTCTCTCCCAAATAATCAACACGTCATCATGGCCACATACTTATACTGTAGCTCCAGCGAAGTGATTCAATAAACGCCCTGGTCATTTGCTCTGAATTTCACAGAGCGCGAAACCCAATCCTTTATCAAAACGGGCATGGTTTTATCATATTGTGTGCACTCCTTCTCCTTGAACTCGTCCAGGAATTCAGCACCATACATGTATTCAGATGTCGTCGGGAGCTTATACATGGTTTGGATATGCTCCGGCCTAAAAGTCTTGACCGTGACCCGCTAGTCGTTCATCATAGTTCCAGTGGGTAGGTCTATGTGATCCAACGCCCATCGGATCATATCATAATATGGGAGCAACCGTGGTCTGGTTGCTACCCTGTGCATTCCGGATTGAACAACTATCTTGTATTTGGTTTTCACGTCGTCCTTTTCATTGTTGTCTGAGTCTGAATAATTCACCAACTTCGATTGCAGAATGTCTAAAACAAACGATCAGCTAGGGACCGAGTCGACACTCCAGGTTGAAGTGTCGGAGACATTATCCGAGCCTTGTCCTGCGACCTCGACATTCGACTTTACTACTTTCCGTGGAGCCATAGCTAAAGCTTGCGTTTTCTCCCTTCTGCGATAGAACTGCGTATACATGGAGAAATTAGTTCACTCGGAAATGATGAGCTTTGCGTGCTTATGAAAATGCGTTCATTATAATAAAATGAACACTCTTATATATATTTGAAAATTCAGTACTTTTCGACATAAGGCTGTCAAATCATAATTAGAAACAAATTAAGTGCGTAAAATCCGATCTTATATGCGTGAATTTACCCTACTTATCCATAAATGTCATAAATTTCTGGCGGTTTGACAGTTAGTCGAAGCATGGAGAGAAAATGGCTACCTCGGGAAACGTACAGGCCTCGAGGCGTGGGAAATATCTCTCTTTATTTTAAATTATCAAATCTTACCACCGTTCATCAATTCCTTGTTGTTCGCTACTTCGTAGATTTTCTTTTAACATTTTGAGTCCCCAACTCCCGATATCGCGAGGACCGACTTTGGCTTAATTAACAGTAATCGCGATTTGGAGCATCATTAATTTTATAATCAATCTATTCGACATATCGCAACTCGAAACTTCGAAGACAAGTTTCTGGGAGATTAGTATGCCGAGTCGCGAAACCGCGAGATGGCGATAATTAAGACTCAATTAATGGGAAGAAAATCTTGGATTAGGTGGTTAATTAATCATGCTATAATTATGTCGCAACTTCGTGAGTCGGGGATTTAGGCACCGTAACTTTTGAAAAGATAGAGCTGAGTGGCAAAACACCGAGAACACATTTTAACCATGGTTAGCCTTTTTGCCTTTAATCCTTGACCAGGGTTAGCCCGAAAGAAACTCGTGTTCTCATCTCTCAGAGCTATAAAAATAAAAATTCAAACTTGGCGAACGCCGAGGTGTGAAACCCCGACGACATCTAATCACTGAGTTAAGATTTTACCCTGGTTACTGTCTTGAGTGAAAATTTAAAACGACTTCACCGTTTTGTGACTCGGGACATGTGAATCCATGGGTTATAGCATCCGACTTGCGAGATCCCGAACTAAAACAAAGAGAGCAACATTCTTACGAAAGTGGATTTGTTTCAAGAGTGGAAAAGCATTGCTGCTTAACTAATAAGGTTACGAAGTTTTCATAGTCTCGGGGGGGGAAATCGAAAGACCATCTTTAGATTTCAAGTAAAAAAAATGAAAATTGTGATGGGTTAGAAAACAAGGGCGGCTCCAACTAGGGATCCCGCCTTCTTGTGAGGCAGGAAGAACAGTAGACCACGTGCCAATATTGGGTAAATGGAGTCAAAAGCTCAAACATGAAGAAAAATTCCAAGGAAAAAGGATCGAAGGGAGGAAAAGACTTTGTTTTTTACCTCGAGAAGTTTTTTCAAAATCAAATACTGTTTCCAAACACAGTTGTAGTCCCTTTCACAATTTTCCCTTTCCCACTACTAAGTTTGGGTATGTTTTAAGACAGTCGAAACGACCCTAGGAGACACAATAGATCTTGTGGCTCTCGACTTGCATCAAAAGAATGAGATTATATATTTTTTAATCTGGAAGTCTCGTCTGAATTTGGGATGTGGATCAGGTTTTTAGAAAGTATTGGTTACCAGAGTAGAGTTATATTCATGTATAACAACCTTACAGATATCTTAGACATTGCTTCACTGCCAGCCAGTCTATTCAGTACCCTGGTGAATTTATCTGGCCCCTTTTACTGAATTTCCTTTCACCACTTCGGAAATTATTTATGCATTTAAATGCTAAGATGAGGGCAATCATTTCTGAATTTCCTTTCATCGTCTTCTTGGACTAGGTGGGGGAAATCATTTCTAAATTTCCTTTCACCACCTGTCTTATAATTTATTTTTTGAGTGCGAAGATGGGGGCAATCAGTTTGTATCAGGGCTGATATCTGTGTAATATTTGCATCAGAGGTATGTCAACTTACTTTGATTACTCGGTACCAATCTTCCCTTGTTCTTCACAACACCTTCATTCTTAGGGAGGCAGGGGAAAATAATTTTTAAGGGGAATCTTGTTTGAGCAAGCTTTGAATCTTCCGATGTTGTTGAAAAACCTAGGAAAGTTAGGATCGCTCTAAACGTTCCTTCACTTAGCAAGGGATAAAGTAGTTGTGGAGACCCGCTTTCTTTTCACAATCTGTTTTGAGACTCAGGGGGCTAAAGCGAAAAATTTTATTCCTTCATAATGAAATGAAAAAATGGTGGCTGGTCAAAAGTTAGACCCGAAAATAGGCATGACACAAGGCAATGATTCGTTGATTGAACATACAGAAGGTCAAAATAGTTTGGGACTGGCTCTCGTAGATTTTTTGGGGATGGTTACTTTTGACAAACTACTTTTATATTTAGTGTATCATTCAAGTTATTTTAAATCAAAGGTTATCAAGCCAAGCAATAATCCTGTTATCTAACAATTTAGCCAATATTGCAAATTTGAATGATGTTACCTTGGTTTAATTTCGACAGTCTTTCATATCATGTGTATTGAGAAAGCCCGGCTTTACATTTTCTTTTCAATTTATTTGTGCACTATGAAACTACTTTTTGGGTATCACCTGTTTCATGCCGATTTATTTCTGATACTACTTTGCGAATTACTCCTCCCGCTAGCTAGCTCATAAGCGACTGGAATCTTGTAAAAAGCAAACATGAACTTTATTCAAAATATGTCTAAAAATTTTGAACAGAAGAAAGCAGAAAGCCCAAAGGGTAATAAAAATGTATGTCTGTACACATTTTTTTTTTTTTTTTTAAATTGGTGACTGCTATGTCATGTAATGTTTCAGATATCGCCCGTTGACAGGGGTGCTGAGGACTTCTCCATCGATGTTTTCTAGTAGGAAATAATTTTCTCCTACTAGAGCCGAAACCCTGAATGGTCCATACCAGAGGTGGTCGAATTTACTATGCTTCGCTGCTTCTTCCCTTCTCGCATCCCATATTAGTACCAAATCACCTGGAGAGAATTCTCGATCCTTCACTTTTCGGTCGAACAGTGCTTTCATGTCATCTTGGTACCACTGCATCTTTTCGTCAACCTTGGTTCTTTGTTGTTGGACCTCAATCAACTGATTTATTCTCCTGGTCACAGGATTGGGTTCTTCATTTTGGTCTTTCCACAACTTCATTACCGGTAGTGCCAGGTTTATGGGTAGAATGACATTTGTCCCATAGACCATTTGAAAAGGTGAAACGCCGATAGATCTTTTCGTGCTTATGCAGTTTTCCCACAATGCATACTTTAAGTGTACATGCCAAGACCTCTTGTTCTCATCCAATACCTTCTTGATAATGTTTCCCAGGCTCTTATTTGATGATTCGACCAACCCATTCCCTTGGGGGTAGTATGCAATGGAATGTCCGAGAATGATGTTGTATTTCTGACAAAAAATGATCATAGCCATAGACTTAAATGCTTGGGCATTGTCAGTAACTATCTTTCGGGGACAACTGAATCTTGACAAAATATTTTCCTCCAAGAAGTCGATTACCACCGAGTCTGTTGCCTTCTTGGTTGGAATGGCTTCCACCCATTTAGTAAAATAATCCGTGGCTGTTAAGATCCACCTATGCTGAGCACTGGAATGAGGATTGATCTCACCTATGAAGTCCAGACCCCATTGTTGAAATGGAGCCTCAGTTTTGACTGGAACGAGTGGTAGTGCAGGGAGTTTCTATTTCCCAACGAATATTTGACAAGGGTTGCACGCACGTACTTTGGCATTTACGTCTGAAAATAGTTTCAGCCAATAGTAGCCTGCTCTCAAAATATTATAGCTGTGGCTCTCCATGCGTGGTGTCCTCCACAGACTCCTTCATGAAATTCCTCTATAACTCGAGGAGTTTTCGAATCGACCAAACAGACTAGTAGGAACCTGAGTGGATCCTTCCAGTATAGCTGGTTTTCGGCGATGCAATATTTTACAGCATGGATTTTTAAAGTTCTGCATTTGGCTGATGATAGTCCATCTGGGCACTTTAGGTTCAACAAGTAGAACACAATGTATTTATACCAACCCGATGATATGAACTTTTCCTCAATCTTTCTTAGATCTGTCCGGTCATCCGGCTCGTGCAGGTGTGTGTCTTTGTCTTCTTCTTGGAGGCAATTAATATCAAGAGCTCTAAGATTCGACTCAGCCAAGAGTTTGGCCAGACCCTGCCCCTTTATCAATTTAGTCGGTTTGACTTCCAGATTGAATTCTTGTATTTTAGCAAGCCATCACCCTCTTTTTTCGTCACTGTCCGGCTGTACCAAAATGTCCTTTACAGAACTGGTGGGTACATACGCGATTATATTTGAATGCAACACATAGGTTCTGAACACTTTCAATGCTTTTACCATTGCATATGCTTGTTTTTCCATTATGTCATATTTCAGTTCTGCATCTCTGAGGCTTTTGCTAAAAAACGCTATCAGTTTTTTGAAACCCTCTTCATTTTTCTGCAAGAGTACCGCGGCGATGGTATGTTCAGAAGAAAAAGAGAAGATGAGAAAATCCTTCAGATAATCTGGACTTGCTAGTACAGGTGCCTCTCTTATAACTTTTTTAATGTGCACAAAAGATGCCCTGGCCTCGGCGGTCTAGTTCACCCTGCTATCCTTCTTCAACATTCCTGTAATCAGTTTGACAATCTCAACGAAATTGGGAATGAACCTTCGTAGAAAATTTATCTTTCCTAAGAATGATTGAATTTATTTTATATTTCTAGGGATAGTGATAGTATCTATCGCTTCAATCCTCTTAGGATCAATCCTGATTCCCTCCTTAGATACGACATGGCCCAGAAGCTTACCTTCCTGCATAGCGAAATGTGATTTCTTTGGATTCAGGGATAGACCAAACCTGCGACACTTTTCGAACGTTTGTCTTAGATGCATCAAATGTTCTTCGTTAGTTTTAGAAAAAACTGTCAGGTCATCGAGGTAAATAACTACGAACTTGTCCCTTTCTCCCACGAAAGTGATGTCCATAGCTCACTGGAAGGTGGCCCTTGCATTCATCAAACCAAAAGGCATTTTGTCATACATGAAAGTACCCCAGGGCATGGTGAAAGCAGTCTTTTCCCTATCTTGTTCATTCATAGCGATCTGATTATAACTAGAGAAACCGTCTATCATTAACCTTCGATTAGCTCCAACAACCTTTTCTAAAATGTGGTCCATCTTGGGCAGCGGGTAATTATCTTTGAGAGACGACTTGTTTAGGTTTAAGAAATCCACACATAGTCTGATTTCCCCATTCTTTTTCCTGAAGGGAACTAGGTTAGCTACCCAGTTCGAGTATCTCAAAGGTACAATTATCTTTGCGTCCAAGAGTTTTTTAACTTCCTTTTCTATCATGGGTAACAGAATGGGGTTAATTTGCCTAAGCTTTTGCCTAAATGGTTTGACCCCAGGCTTCAAAGTTATCTTGTGATCAATAATGGAAGTGTCATATGTTTTCAATTCATCATAGGACCAGGTAAAAACATCTTTATATTGTCTGAGCAAGTCTTGGTATTTCACTTTCGTTTTGGGAGGGAGGAATTTCAATATTTTTACCATCTGGGATTATTTCTCAGTCCCTATATCACAGTCCTCCACCTCTTCTGGCTGGGGCTGCAAAGTGGACTTTACAGGTACATCATTCTGATAAAAAATTCTTTCCAAAGGAATTAATCCTTTGGGAATCTGATTGATTTTAAGGACCAGCATACGATGATCCGTAATTTTTTCCCGGAAGGTTTCAGGTTCCTCTCCTTCTTGCATGATCCACCTAGAATCATTCTGGTTTTCTTGGTCAGCGTGAGTATCAGAGAATTTGCCTACTGATATAAGGAATTTCTTAATCTGTTCATCATCTTCAAAGACTTGCCAGTGTCAGATATTGTCTGGTATGGAAGGCTTGTATCTGATTTCAATGTGGTACTTTAGTTTGAAGGTCGTGGGAGGAGAAAAGGTTGAAGCTACCTTTGCCAATGCATCAGCATGTAGATTCTCAGTGCGAGGGATGAAATGGATATTTACGGATGAGAAATGTTTTTTGATAAGATCCCAAGTACAATTTCTATACGCTCTTAGTCTAGGATGCCTGGCTAGGTACTGTCTGTTCACTTGTCTTACTATCAATTTCGCGTCACTGTATACCTCCAAGTTTTTAATATTTAATTTCTTGGCACCCTTTAATCCTAAGATCAATGCTTCATACTCACATACGTTATTAGTGTAATCTATGTCCCACTGCAAACGATAGGAGAAAGGAACAATGAACTTACCTTCAGGTGCCACCAAAAGTACTCCAGCACCAGCCCCTTCAGAAGACGAAGCACCATCAAAATACATTTTCCATACACCATCATTACACAACTTTTCTGTCAAGGGGTTTGACTCTTCTTTCTTTGTATTGATTTCTTCCATGCAACCATCTAGACCATCATCAAAAGACAGGATACAATTTCCCAGATCTTGGTCTGCAATGTAAATAGGGAAGTTGTCTAGGTTTTGAGGGTCACTGACCGTGTATGCTAATCTTGTCTCTCTGTATAAATGAGTGAACTGACCAATGAACACATGGATTGTGGCATAAGTCATGTCTAACTGGAGAGAACCTCCCAACTTGGCCCCCCATGACCTAGACAACAACATGCCGTACTTAGGGGGAATATCAGCGATAACCACATCCATCAGGATACTTTTAACAGGGACCTGCGCGAGGTTAACCACCAGATCCTTTATCATCCCCATGCATTTAACCTTCCTCGAATCAAAAGAATACATATTTCCATAGGGTCTTGTGATCTAGAGACCCAGCTTCTCCATTATAATCTTGGGCATAAAATTATTGGAAGCTCTAGAGTCTAACATACAATTATGCAGCCACTGGTCATATACGTTCAGGGTGATATAAAAGGGAGCGATGTTGTCTTTGGACCCTTCAAAATGGGGACCAAAATTGATGTTAGGTCTATCATCCTCCAAGTTTATAACATTTGACTAGATTTCTAGCTCGGAGACACATATCATTTTGGTAATTTGTTTTCGATAACAGGGGTTTTTCGCTAATTCCATGAAAGGGATGGGTATCTTAATTTTGTTTAACTCATTTTCAAAACTAAACGCTCCGTTTACTTTGTCTATTTGTCCGATTGAGACTTCCGAATTCTTTCTTTCTGCCTTATTCGTCTGGACCGATTTGTCATTCATTGTCTTAGTTGAAGAAGTATCTTCATTTACGGGTTCGATTGGCTGCGTTTGAGTTCCAACTTTTTCTACCTCAGACTCTTGAGTGCTTATTCTTCTAGTTTTGTTGTCGGGTAGTGGGGTCTCATCCGAAGGAGGCTCGTAAGCCTGACCTCTCTGAAGGATTTTCTTGGGTTGAATTGTTGAGGTAGGTTTATTCTTAGATATCAGGTTGTACCTTGGTTGAAACTCAATGATCATTGTCTCAGTTTCTGGTTGGGATTCACGGTTCTCAGTGTGATCACCCTCTACGCTCTCATTTGGCATCTCCGGCATGTTTAGAGACTTTTCATAGTCTTCGCGAGTTAGATATGGTTGACTACAGTCATCACTGAAGTTCGTGACATCATTATCTGAATCCTAGAAGTCTTGAAAATCGTTAGCTCCTATAAAATTTTCATTCTTCAAGGGAGATTGTATTTTTTGATCTTCCTTTTTTATTGGTCTCTGTTGATTAGGAGGGTTTTGATTTTTTCTGAAATATTTTTTGGGGTAAGAATCAGACTTGGCTTGTTCGATTTCCATCCGAGTTATTTTATTTGACAATTCTTTAATTACTCTAGCCATGTCATCTACTCTATCGTCAGAGGCTCTACTAGACCCTGAAGGGCCAGCTAGCTCTCTAAAGCGCTTGGTATCTCAGCTTCCAGTCTCTATTCTAGCCTTAAGTTTACCTGAAGCCATCATGTTAGATTCTATCTCTACCACATCATCCTGCATACGATTTAAGGTGTCTCCCCTTCACTCTAGCAAAAGTAATATGAAATCCAGCTCGAAAGATTTGGTGAAAGTCACATTGGCCGCGGGTTGAGATGGTTTGACTTCACCTAGGATTTTATTGTACAGTTTGTTGAATCTCAGAATGAATTCCATGACTGATTCTGAGTTCTTTTTCTTCAAAGATCCAAATTCGGTTAGATAATAGAGATGATCTTTTCGCTCGCCCCATTGTCTGAGGAAAGCATCTTCCAAAGAATCATACGAAGGGATAGAAGCTGCGGGTAAGCTCCGAAACCAAGTTCAGACCTGACCCTCAAAATTTTGGACAAGGAGTCTCGAATATACATCCTCGTGTTCAATACCGAAGATATCTATGAATTGGTCAAAGAAGTTAATATGTTCAGCAGAGGTGAAAACTCCCGCCCCAGGGAATTTTGGTAAGTTCTTTATGTAGTATGCAGGAAGATCGTGTAGGGGGACGGGCAGCACCAAAGGGATGTATCGGACTGCGACTTTCGCAAAAACTCTGTGAGGGGGGGGAGGCCCTTGACCTACACCTCCTCCTAGAGGGACTCCTCCTCCACATCCTCCTAGAGGGACCCCTCCTCCACCTCCTCCAAA
>JZKD02S1672663.1:210847-235375 GCA_000966675.3 Picea glauca
GTGTTGTCTGATGCACTACCACTCGAAGGGGTACCAACAGGGGTTACAAGGGTGGCCAACAGATGTGTTCTTAAGAACCACTTGTATTTCCTGCATGTATGAATCCCTCAACCGTCAGTTTATGCGCATAACGACAGATCTCTATGGCTTAAAGATGTCGGAATACGTCTCTACCCTGGAAAAAAAAATACCCACAATTTTTTCCAAGGAAAGTGCTCTGATACCACTTGCAAGATACCAGATATATAAAATATGCAGAACAGAAATGAAATGCTAGAAATGACAGAATAACAGTAAAATATCCAGCATAATCTTCACAATACACATAAATGATATACGAAATAGCAACAGAAATAACACTTTGATTCAGATAGCAATGTTCACAGGCCGCTTCAAGGGGGAAACCTCCAGTCGAGCAGTGCTCTGTTACAATAATCTCCAAGCTAGGGTTTTTCATACCCTCAACCCTTATTTATACTAAATATGTCTATTAAGAGAAGCATCTAGAGGAAGATCCTTCTAGAAGCGAAAGATTCTATTAGGTCTTTTTACATCTTCCTTATTCTATTTTATTGAAAGGCCTTATTAATATTGACCTTTATTACATCTGAATACATTAGATATACCTATGTGCGGGTTAGGACCTTAACAAGGATACAGGTCTGAAACATTGAATATGGGTGATATGACCACATCATCTGGCAGCTCAATCTCATAGGCATTTGCATCAAACTTCCTCAAGATCTTACATGGTCCTATCTTCTTCATATTTAACTTGTTATATGTTCCCCTAGGGAACCTTTCTTTTCTGATATGTGCTAGAACCTGATACCTTACTTCAAATTGAAGTTCCCTGTGATGTTGATCATCTTTGCGCTTGTACTCCTAGTTAGAACTCTGCAACTGTCCTTTGATCTGGCTATGGAGCCTCTACATTTCTGCATCAAAATCTTCTGCTTCAGCACTCCTGATCTCACTTTGTTCCAAGTCTCTCAACTCAGATACTCCCCTAGGTTGCATTCCATACAATATTTGGAATGGGATCTTTCCACTTCTCTTGTTTGGTGATTCATTGTATGCAAACTTTGCCTGTGGTAGAATCTGATCCCACTGATTATGGTGCTCAGTGACCAGACTGCTCAATAATTTTCCCAAACATATGTTTAACACCTCAGTCTGCCCATATGTTTGAGGGTAATAAGTTGATCTAAAGGACAAATATGTCCCCAACTTATTCCACAGTGTTCTCCAAAAGTTACCAACAAATTTTGTGTCTCTATCTGAGACAATTCTTATGGGTAGGCCATGAAGTCTTACAACTTTCTTGAAAAATAGATTTGCAACATGTGTTGCATCACTGGTCTTCTGGCATGGGATAAAATGTGCCATCTTTGAAAATCTATCCACCACCACAAATATGGAATCAAATCCTCTTTGTGTTCTTGGCGTCCCAACACAAAATCCATGCTTATTGCATCCCAAGGCGTCTCTGGTATTGGCAATGGTTGATACAATCCAGTGTTTTGTCTCTTCGCTTTTGCATGTTGGAAAATTCTACATATGTTCATAAAATTTATCACTTATGTTCTAATACCTGGCCAATAGTGTGAATTGATCAACTGTGCAAATGTTTTATCATGGCCGAAATGTCCAGCCAATCCTCCACTATGATTTTCTTTCAAACGGTTATCCCTCATTGAACATTTTGGTATGCACAACTGATTTCCCTTGAACAACAATCCCTCTTGAATCATGTACTTTGTCCATTGGATTCTCTCTCTTAGCACATGGTTTGCACATTCTTCATATGCTTCCTTGAAATCTGTATCATCACAATACATGTCATTAAGGTGTTCAAACCCAAAGGTCTTCACCTGGAATTCCTACAGAATCAAACATCTCCTTCTTAATGCATCAACAACTTTGTTAGCATTCCCAACGATATGTTTTATGAAAAAAGTAAAATTATGCATAAATTCAACCCATTTTGCATGCCTCTGATTCAATTTTTCCTTCCTGGTTATGAATTGTAAAGCCTGGTTATCGCTATACAAGACAAATTCCTATGGGACAAGATAATGTCTCCATTTCTTCAAGGATTTAATTATGACATAAAACTCCTTGTCATATGTGGAGTATTTTCTCTTGGTCTCATTCATCTTATCACTAAAATAGGAAACAGGTCTATTATCCTGACTGAAAACTGCTCCTATTGCAACTCCACTTGCATCACATCTCACCTAAAATGTCTTTTCAAAATTTGGCAAGACCAGAATTGGTCGTTCTGTTATTTTCTTTTTCAGTATATTGAAGCTCCTTTCGGCCTCCTCTGTCCATTTGAAATACTTGTGTTCCTTCTTCACTATATACATCATTGGTGCACAAATCCCATTGAAGTCTCTAATGAACTTCAAATATAAACTTGCCAATCCATGAAAGATCCTTACCTCAAACATACTCCTTGGTGATGGTCATTCTTTGATCGCTTTCACCTTCTCTAGATCCATCTTCAATTCATTTGAATAGATCACAAAACCCAATTAAATGAGCTCTGTCTTCATAAAAGAAGGCTTCTTCAGATTTATCAACAACTTATCCTGCAGTAGCCTCCTCATCACTAATGTCATGTGCCTCAAATGCTCCTCTTTAGTCCTGCTAAAGATCAATATATCATCCAGATACACAACCACAAACTTGCCAATGAAATCTTTCAGTATTTCATTCATCGGCCTCATAAAAGTACTTGGGGCATTTTTAAAGCCAAATGGAATAACAATCCACTCATACAAACCTTTGTTTGTCTTAAAGGTTGTTTTCCACTCATCACCTTTTCTCATCCTAATATTTTGATATCCACTTTTTAAATCTATTTTGGAAAATAAATTTGCTCCACTTAAGCAGTCCATTAAATCATCCATTCTTAGTAAAGGAAATCTATACCAGATGGTGATATTTTTAATGGCTCTTGATCTGTGCACGTTATCCATCCTCCATCCTTCTTTGGACTTAACACAGTTAGTACTGTGCATGGACTCAATATCTCTATGACCAAACCCTTGTCTAACAATTCCTGGACTTGGTTCTTCACCTCCTTGTTCTCTCAAGGTGTCAATCTATATGTTTCTTTTTTTTGAAGACTTTCTCCTGGTATCAAGTCAATATGGTGGTTGATACTTCTGATGTGTGGAAATGAGTTAGGCAACTCATCCACCACTATGTCAGCGAAATCTTCCATCAATTCCTGAACTTCTTCAGGAAAATCATCCATCGATGTACCTGTAAGGATAACTTTGGGTTTCCTCACCACATCGAACTTCATCTCATGTTATTTAATGACTTCTTTCAGGAGTTCCTTCCCACTCGCGAGAAGTATGCTTGTGATGGCTTCCTCTTTCACTTTCTTCTCCTCTATTGGTAGAAACATGTGTGTTCTACCATTCTTCTCTAAGGTGTATGTATTCTTCCTCCCATCATGAATGAAATTCATTTCAAACTTCCATGGTCTTCCCAAAAAAATATGTCAGACATCCATTGGAATTACATCACATAGAATTTCATCTCTATATCCTTCTATCTTAAATTCAACCAATCATTGTTTAGTAATCATTACCTGGTGTCCTTTCTGCAACCATGAGACTTTGTATGGCTTCGGGTGTGCAATTGTCTCCAGCTCCAACTTCTCCACCATCTCTGTGGATACTAAGTTATCAGTGCTCTCACTATCGATTATCACCTTGCATACTCTGTATTTAGTCTTACAAGATGTTCTAAAGATACTGTTCCTCTACACTGTCTTTTCGACTTCTGCCTCTGGTTTTAAGAGAACCTTCCTCAACATCAGGGATCTTCCATCCTCTGTTCCTTCTAATTCAACATTCCCTCTATGTTCTTCTGAAATGTGAGCTTCACCTCCTCCTTATTTCTTTTTCTTGGGACATTCCCAAGACATGTGCCCTATCTTTCCACAAGAATAACATCTTACTTCTCCTCCTCCTCTTCTTCCTCTTCCTATAGAAGAATTTCTTCCACCACCCTGTCTTCCTCGGGAACTTCCTACTCTTTTTGAGTGACTGTGTGGCTTCTCAACCTCGTCCTTAGGCTTATGTCCTCTGTCATGGGTAACTCCCTTGATTTTATTTGGGGCTAGGCTTTTACCTCTCCCTCACTAGCTTTGATTTCTAGGAAACTTCTCCTCTACTTTCAGTGCAAACTGATAAGAATCCTCCACTGTCCTTACTGCAATCATGTTAAGCTCATCCTAGATTTCATATCTCAGGACATTTATATATCTGGAAACTTTTTCTTCATCTCTCTTCCTTTATCTAATTCTGATGTTCAACTTGTAGAAATCCTCTGTGTACTCCTTAACTATCATCCCCTTTTGTCTCGGGTTATGCATCTTCCTGAATAGATTGATTTGATAATTTTTGGGCATGAACTTAGCCTTCAGCTTGGCTACCATTCTATCCCAATTCTTTATCTTCTATTTTCCCTTGCTTCTCCTCTCAGCCTACAGTTCATCCCACCATAGCGTTGCATGTCCTTTTACCCCAATGACAACCTATTTCACCTTTTTCTCTGCGTCGACCTCTTCATAGTCGAAGTGTTTATCCATGTATCTTATCCAATCCAGTAGTTCTTCAGCTTCTAAATTGAATTCATACATTGGGACCTCTATCTTATCTCTGCCTGCCAATCTGGAAACTTCTCTCAGTAAGCGTTCTTCGAAAACATCCTCTCTTGCAGCTTCTTCAACGACATTATTGCCCATGCCTTCTTCACTCTCTGCATCGTTGATGTCTCCAGTGTCAAGTGCACCTCTCTGAGCTGCCTCCATCACCTCTAATCTTTCACAAAGTTCTCGCATCTCCCTTTATACAAATCCATTGGCTAAAGGTGGTTTCACTCGTCTCCTCGATGACATTGTGTTGACTATCTGTCACACACAGAATACAACTCCAAGTTCTTTTGTCTCTTCTCCTTTGCCTGTAGTCTAAAAGAAAAACTTCGGCTCTTATACCACTTGGTGCAGACCCCTTCCCTCCTAATGGTTGCGTGACCTCTTGGTCAGGATATTCAATTTAGGAGTCAGGTGACTCTATGAAACCTCACTGGTCTCATCCTGTGTCAACTATAGGTCCTCCTAACTCCTGGCACGGGCTCTATGACACTTACAACCTTCACTTTTGCACTCTATGGAAATATCAGAGTTGGCGTTAGTGCCCTCTCTCTTGGCCCCTTATCAAATGTGACCTAGGTGATGACCTTGCAATTATGAGAGTGGTCATGAGTGGTTTGAGGTCAAACCACTTTTGGGCCCACAATTCTCCTCGAGCCTCCACATGTCTCCCCAATCAAACCATGGTATGGATTGTGGACCACCCTTGAACATTTAAAGTCTGTGCTACACTTGTCCCCGCAATGCAAGATGACTGTCGATCTAATGATCTTAACGGTGCTTCCAACAGATGACTAAGATCTATTCTCCAGAATCAACGGTTTGGATCCCTTCACGAATCCAGAATCAGATCAACGATCCTACGACCCTCTCCTCGATCAATGATCAAGGTTTCCTCTGGGTCTTCGGACTCTAGAAGTTTCAAACCTTAGAATTTTCTCCTCTCGAAACTCACAGAATCCTACCACGTGTCCACTTGATCAGACGGTCGAGAATTTCTTTAGTTCTTTAACCGGGATTCTCAGATCTTCACCATGTCTCATCTGAATCAAACAACTACGAATCACTTCAGGACTTTACCTGGAGTTCAAGGATTTGCACCACGTCTCCCTTAGATCTCACGATCCAAATCTTATTCCAGGACTTCATGTGTCCGCGGTTCAGCGATCTTAGTTTTCAAATAGAAACCCCACTTCATCTTTTCCCGAAGTTTGAGATCTGTTGAAAAGTGTCCTCCGACAGATCAATGGATCTTGTCTCTTTAAATCTTTGGGCTTCAGGTGTTTCAACACTTTAGTTCCCCACCTTCCTCTAGATATTCCAACCTGTCGACATGTATCCTCCTAGATCAATGATCCAAATTCGCTCCAACTTTTCATCTCTCCATGCTTTGGGACTCTCAAGCTTCAAACTTGACTCCTTATTCACTCACGATATCTGATGGCTCGGATTCTCCTGATCAATCCGACGATTAATATTCCACTTTAGCTTTTAAGAGCTTTAGACTTTGGAAATCTCAAGTTTCAAACCACTCTCCCTCATGAGATTACAACAACCAATGACTATGATTCATCCTGGAAATCTGATGCTTGTTATTCACTTTGATTGATCTGACAACTCAGATCTATTTCATTGATTGGATGGTTGAGATTCTACTTTGGACTTCTGGCTCTCCAGGCTTCATAAACCTCAAGTCTCAAACATTGAGAGATTATCTCTACTGTGTGTGCGAGTGTTAAGACTCATGCACCTTACTCTAGATCTAACGGTTTTTGATTTGTTTCATGGTGATCCAACGATCACTTTTGCTCCTCTCTCCTGAGATTTTGATCTTATATAACTTAGAAAATTTTCTAAGTCTTTAAAGGATTCAACCTTTGCACTTCCTGTGGTTCCAACTCTTGGAAATCGACTACTTTTCTAAAAAGTGTTGTCCCTCCTGAGATGGGTCTTGTGGAGACTTCGACCTCCCTTGAACTCCTTGTGCTCTAGGGATTTTGATAACTCAAAATATGAAATATTTCCTCTCGCCCTCCTAGCATTCTCTTCTTTTGATTCCTTGACTCTTTGCAAAGTCTCTTCGACACTAAGTCAAATCTTGGATCTGTGCACTCCTTGCACCAGATATTTACTTAAGGTTTTGAATTCTTGCGGACGACTGTGCATGCCTTACACAAATCTCTTTGCACTCCTTGCAAAGGGAAAAATTCATGTTATATCTTCTAAGCTTTGGAACCGAAACAGATTCCACCAACGCACTCCTTGTGTTCTGTGTGCACACCTTGCACCACTTCCACATAAGAGAAACAATTGAAACTATGCTAACATTCATAGTTCCATCTACTCATAATGAGATTCATTCATTCATTCATGAAAACACAATAAAATGGAATTGAAAACAATGTTCACAACATGCATTGGATCAATTTTCCTATGTTATATTCCAAATTAAAAATGGCTACAACTGAAATAAAAAACAACAACTGAAAACTGAAATCTCCTCCTAACTTGCATCTAGCCTCATTTGGGCATACAAAACCTATATTTATCTCAAAGGGATCTTAGGGTTCCCCCTAGCTACTTGTCTACTCTATAACTTAACCTAACAACTATTTAGACCAGCCACATTCCAGAGAAGGAGTGGAAACTCCCACTTCACTCGCGATTGTTCAAGCATGTCTCAAAGGATTTTTCTGGTGCTGAGTTCAAGCATCCCTCAAAAGATTATTTTCGGCGTTGAGTTCAGGTGTGCTTCAAAATATCCATTGTGACTGCCAGCGTTGAGATTTTGAAAATATTCCCAGACACTGAGTGGTCCTACTCTACATGCTTGCCAACGATGCTCCTGCATTAGTAACACACCTTGAAATTCATGCCAATACACAACATAAATTTATGTGCTAGTTGTAGCTGCAAAACCCAACATTAAATGTTGTATAGCCTCTTCCAATCTGTATTGTACAAATTTCTATATGTACGACCTTCTCTTTAGTCCTAAAATTGTCTAGAAGTGTGTGTCAATCCTCCTAGGGATGTGTGCCAACTTCTGGATGCTGAAACTCTTTCCCTCCAAGAAAACAAAATTCCTTGGGATGCATGCCCCTTCACCTTCCATCAAGATCTCCTCAAAATTACACCCTCCTTCTCCTAATGAGCTTCCTTTAAACAATTTCGAAATGTAACTCTCCTAACCCTTGATCTCCCATGAGTGTCTCTTCACTTTCCCTCAAGATCAACGGTCGCGACTTAATCATTTGTTGAGGTCACTTAAGTCATTAAAGTGACTCAAAACATCATAAAGTTGCTTTTGCATTAAAAAATTAAAAGACACAACTTTATAAAATCACTTTATAATTATAAAGTCACTAGGAGAAAATTTTCTTGGTCACTATTGGGCTAAATATATGCACTATTAATTCCCACATTTAATTATCAACCATGACTCGTAAGCTTCGAGGTGCAGGTGTAGGAAACATAGGATCAGAGCCTAATCTAGCCTAATCTAAAGCCAACAAAAAAATCTTCAAACCCACACCGTAGGAAATTAACACTAAGGGTTCATCACCGGGACACATGAATAACTTAGTGCTATAACTGCTTAGATCACAGTCTTTCATGCACTCGGGGTGATGTTCGTGTGATTAATCGTGGGTAGATTACTTAAGTTTTATGTCCTTCAATGATTATTTTCTATAATGGATCCACACTAAAATGCAATAAAAGAAGCAAGCAAACAAAAATGAGTTCAAATGACAATAAAATCAGAAACTAGTGCAAACTGGTACCAAGATCTAAAACAAGCCAACAATCCTTACTAAAAACTTATTCTCAAAATCCAAGCACTTTAATCCTTATCGTGTTGTCTTCAAAATCAACCAAAACATCAAACCATAAAACATAGAAATGACTCTTCTCTTTTAAATCCACTCAGTACTCAAGCTCTTCAGAAAACAAATGGAATCACCCAAAATACATTTTTCATCACTCATCCATTTACAGTAAAATTCCACAAACTCAATTTCAACGATCGTTGGTTGTTGAATTCATGCTCAACAAAATATAATCACAACCTTCTTCTCAATCTCCTAATCGGTTCCAACTCAAGAATAATTTCATGTGTGTAAAGAATCAATGCTTTGTTTTATGAGTATGTTTTGAATAGTATGTTTTCACAATCCTTATTTTTAATATTCAAAACCTTTGGAGTTATATCAATTTCATTCTTTGAAGATCCTATGATATGTATTTTTGTAAGAGTTCAAGATTGATTTCTGTTTGTTTCTTCACATAAAATTTAATCTTTCAGATTGCATTCAAATACTCTAATTAAAAGACATTCCCATAACAGTTATCATTCCAACGGTGTAATTGGAAACATTGAATCGAACCAAATTGTTTTCAAAAACAACAAATGTTGTTCTATGTTTACACTTCAATGAATAAGATTTTTTGGCTCTGTTTTATTAATTTGATTCACCTTGAAATCCTTAAACTGGAATCAGAGATCACATGTGTTTAATGGTTATGTCATGCAAGGAATAAAATCAATTTCTTACCACATAAGACATCTATAGCAGATCTACCACCCTAAGAAAAATCAAAGTCTGAGCTAACCAATAAATAAAATTAACATAAATAAATTATCAAACTGAATATAACATTAACCATCAACCAATCTATGGATCAATTAACAATGCAACAAAAATATCTCACACAGAGATAAACTAACATATACAAAACAATGAATTAAACAAATCTAACAAACAAATATAAATGAGTAGCACATTACCAATCTTGAGGGGCCCTCCCAAGTTGGAAATTTCTGCTAGAGATACTTCAGATGAAAACCCAACGATCTACCACAAATCTAAAATCAATCATCTTTCATCAATTGAAATTCAAGCTCAAATTACAAGATTGGCATCATAACTCTTTTCCTTTATTACATGAACCTTCATTACAAAAGAATGATCATAATGAAAATTGGCTTTCTCATAGCCCTATGAGGCTTATTTATACATTAAATCCATGGAGGAATGGATGAAACTGAATCCCAATGCTCATATTTCAACTATTTCATTTTTAGATAAAATCCTCAAAAATTTGGGTTTTATTACAATTTGGGCAGATTCGAGTTAGGGATCCACCCATATCTCCCAACCTGATTGGCATTTTGAAAAAATATCCCCAATTTACTCAAATTTTCATATTTTAGAGAAAACCCATATCTTATCATTTTTGGATCTGATTCCATCTGCATGGAAATCGAGGCGCAAGTTGGCCATTTGAGATTTTCACTAATTTTGGAAGAATAATTCCCCCTGATATGGAGGTCCACACGTGTGATATGGGTGAATTATGCTCCATGTGTATGCATGTAAATGTCCCTCTGGACAAAACCCATGTCCCCGATTTTCCTCTATAAACTTTCCAAAATTTCGAATTATTTCTAGTACCATATTGTTGTTGATGCTGGTATCGGATGACCTAGAGCATTTTGGTACCAGATGGTTTCTGGAACATTCTAGTACTGGATGTGTTGTGTTACAAGTAGCGGATGATATGGAGTGTGAGTACCATATGACATGGAGTGTGGGTACCAGATGACATGGAGTGTGAGTACCAGATGACTTGTAGAACCTTCTAGTACCAGATGACTTGGAGTACCGGATGAGCGCAGTATTTGTACCAGACGAACTAAGTAATGGATGACATGGAGTATGGGTACTGAATGATTGTGTAGGTACCGGTTTACTGTAGAACCTTCTAGTATCGAATGACTTGGAGTACCGGATCACCTGCAATGAGGGTACCAGAACAAGAACAATACATGTATCGGAACAGGGACAATGCATATATTGGAACCTGAACATTATGAAAGATGTTGCTTGGACATAGAAACAAAGGATTAAACCATCATCAACAAAACTATTGTATAATTATCCTTTTAATCACTAAAAATATGAAAAATTATGTATTAACCACATAGGATGAATAACAAGAGATAATGGAGGTTTATGGTGTAATTAGCGATATATTATTGATGGAATGCACGAAGAAGGTGTAATGATGAGTGTATTTGTATGGTGGAAATTATGACAAAAATGGAGCTCAATAGTCATTTTCTCATGATGAGCATTGCCAATGTAGAAGTACCTCCAAGCTACCAAATCTCAACACTCCCTCTTAGCGAGAGAGGTACTTCTGGTATCACCACCATAATTTGTCTCCATCTCATCAACTACCATAGATACTTCCTCTGTACTAGAAGTCTCTGCTCCCTTTTAAAAGGAAGCCACTACTCCCACGACACCATAAGCCTATGTTTCTATCTCTATTGTACCACGAACTAAATACAATCTCCTAGGAGACTGCATACTCTCCTAAGCATCCATCTGTGTCCACTCATGCCTGCTAAGTCCTTTGAGAGTCTCGGAAGAAGACTGAGTCCCATGTATCAACTCTCTCTCTCGTGCTACCTGTCAACTCTCAGACACATTATCTAAGTCCAGAAATCCATTGGACCCCAACATAGGTCTACCCAACAACCTGTACATACCCTCATACTTGACACCAAGCATTACTGTTGTGTCAACAGTTGCTCCCATAGGATATAAAAACACATGTCCACCATAGAAAAAAACTCCAAATCCACTCTCATCCAAAGATGATACTGAGATTAAATTAGCTATCAACTCTGGAATATATAACACCTCGACAACCGCCATAAGACCTCCTAACTCTAGTTGGAATCTCACCCTTCCAACCCCCTTTATTGCAAGCTGACTCCACAATTCACTCTAAAATCTGATTCAAGATCTGTAATATTGAGGAAAACTTAACTCAACCCAGTCATGTGATGAGAAGCTCCACTGTCCACAAACCATGACTCAATGTCCTTGAATTCTAGGCACCCACTTCACACAGGACCAGTCATGAGAGAGAAATCCTTCTCATATCTCTCAGCAAATTTTGCAACCTCTGTTGAATTTGACACCTTTGGTTATGGTTTCTTCTTCTTCTTGTTTAGGCATTGACTAGCATAGTGACCAGTCTTGTGACATGCAAAGCATTTCACCTTGCTCATTTCCTTCTTCTTTGCATTTCTCTTTTCCATAAGAGAAACATTATTTTCATTTACACCATCCAATGCCTTTTATTGAGACCCCTCCCAGATCTCCTCCTATGTAAAATCATCCCACAGTTTGCTCCAGTCAGGGAGATTCTCTCTCCCCACCACACACTTGATGAAAACCTCCCACTCCTTGGTGAAGAATTTGGGGGCTATCCGCACCAACTCTGAGTCAGTAATGACTTCTCCAACAGCTACACCCTCATCCTTCACCTATGCAACCCAGGTGAGGTAGGTGGACACACTCTCTCCTTTGAGCATCCTATCTCCATGGAGCTTATCCCGAAGAGACATTTTCTAGTTCTCGTTCTTAGCCTCATACAAGCCTTTCAGTGCAACCCACATTTCATTGGTTGCCTTCTTCTCAACCAAGTGTGGGATAAGGTGGTTCTTGACCCCATCCAAGATGATTCTCTAAGTCTTGGCTTCCCTCACCTCATGAACATCAAGAGATATGGGATCTGAAGCAGGTACAGGCACAATAGTGTTCGAAAATGACCACAATTTGTTCTCCTTGATAACATTGTTGATTCTAACCTTCCACTGTAGGTAGTTGGAGACCCCCTCCAATCTATCTTCAAATCGAATGTTGGAAGTCATCTTTGTTCACCTGACAAAGAACCTTTTCTACCTTTTTCAAGAAAATACACCATCAAATCACTTGTTGTCCAAAGTGCCAAATCTTCCCACTGAACTTTGGAGCACCTGCTCTGATACCATGTAGAAATACATCTTAGTTCAGCATACACTTAGACTAAATTAGATTTCAGCCTCCTATAAATATACAACAACCATACTTTTGTTCTTTATGGACAAAAATACCCATAGACAAGTTCTGAAATAAAATAGTAGTGAAATACAATTATGAACAACAGACAGTAACCCACATTTGGAACAAAAATCTATGCATAAACACTTGAATAAATTACACAGAAAATATGACAGATTTTGAGAAGAGTGTTTCTTTATTCAGCTTAAGGAAAATTTTTGAGTACATCAGCAGTTTACAATCAACATTAAATAATATGTACGTTCACCCTATCTGAGAAAAAATAAAAATTATTTCCATAGCAACATAGTCTGAAAGAAAAAATGGATTTCCTATACAATATGTACGGATCGTACATCCACCAATAACATAAATATGCCTCAATTTTTGTGCCCCAAAAAAGGTATAGATCTGTACCTTGTTGTATGGATTTATTTGCTACAGTAACACACCTTGAAATTTGTACCAATACACAATAGAAATTTCTATGCTAGTTGTAGCTACAAAACCTAGCATAAAATGTTGTACGGCCTCCTCCAATCCGTACTGTACGAATTCCTAGTTGTACGACCTCCTCTTTAATGTTGAAACTATCTAGAAGTGCATGCCAATCCTCCTAGGGATGCATGCCAACGTCTGGCTGCTGAAACTCTTTCCCTCCAAGCAAAGAAACTTCCTTGGTATGCATGCCCCTTCACCTTCCCTTAATCTCTCCTCAAAAGTGCGCCCTCCTTCTCCTAATGAGCTGCCTTTAAAAAAATTTGAAATGTAATTATTCTAACCCTTAATCTTCCATGAGTGACTCTTCACTTTCCCTCAATATCAAGGGTCATGACTTAATCATTCGTTGAGGTCACTTAAGTCATTAAAGTGACTCAAAGCATCATAAAGTCACTTTTACATTAGAAAATTAGAAGACTCAACTTTCTAAAATCACTTTATAAAGTCACTAGGATAAAATTTGCTTGGTCACTTCCACATGTTGAGTGCTGCCAATGTAGAAGTACCTCCAAGCTACCAAATCTCAACATCTTCCTTTGCTTCTTTTAATTCATATTGGATTCTATACAATTCCTCCATTTTTGTATCCCTAGTCCATTTATCTGAGAAGAGTTTTTCAAATTCATCCCATGTGCAGTGCCATCTAGTATTTTGATCAACACCCATCCACCACTTCGAAGATTCATAAAAAAAATAATCTATTTCCTTCGTAGGAGTCATATTATATTCTTTTACCAACCTCAACCATTCCATGGGATCAATTTCATATTTATCTTCATCTTCTGTAAATTTAGGTATTTCCATTGATTCTTAATTGAGGTCTAACCCCAATCCTTGACTTCCAACCTACATATATTAAGGATAAATGTCTGAAATGTATATTTTAACCTTGTACAATATTTACTGCAAACATTTTTTCAGTTAAATAACAAAAAAGATACAATGGAAAATACAAACATTACACAAATATTTTTCCCCTAGAAACCCAAACCGACAAAACCAACATATTCTATATTTATTTATAGTGATACATTGTTTACAATAAAATATAAATATAGTATCCATCGACATCCAAAATCCTAACCCAATGAACTGGATTAGTCAACAACCCTAATTCATTAACCATAAATAGGAAACCATCAGCAAAAACCATGTGTTGAAAAACCGCCCAACAATAGACACAAAAATCGAGGAAACACAAAAAATTAGGTAAAATGTGACACGTTTCTCGAGGAAAAACATTTTTCCTAGGGTCTCTACCCCTGAACCATAGCACGAGGGGATTTCTCCCCCTGCACCCCCCAAGGAGGGGATAGATCCCCCCACTCAAACCCCCCTACGTGCCCGATGCAACGTAGACACTACTACTCTTGAAAATACTATAACACATACCCAAAATCAAATAGTTATAATAATTATTCCAATATGATCTTATATTTTTTATATTTTCAATGGATTTCTAGTCATATCAATCAGATATTCCAATCAAAATTTATGATAGTTTTAAGTGAATATACCTTTGAAACCCTGATTTGGAGTCTGTCCTCCAAACAATGTTACTTATGATGTATCTCTAAAATTTCACTCTTCTTAGTCTGAAATTGCGACCTGTAGTACTCTAAAATTTATTCTCTTCAATTCCATAGGTCTAACCAAAATTGGATGTGCCAAGTGGAAGTTATGATAGCTTCCCCACACCTTGCTAATTTGTTTCCTTCCCTGTAAAAATCACTTGTACAACATGCCTCATGCACAATAATTGATATAAAATTATGCAAGTTGTACTAGAAATACTATGGCTTGTCCATTATTCAATGAAGCTAGTCTCACTCAATTTGGATCCTCTATGAATACGTTATGGCTTTTTTTATCCGGAACACTTGTTTGATGCTAGTCAATAGGACTAGTCAAATATCCTATCTTCCAGAGGGTGTATATACAAAATTATGATGACCCATCATATAAAATGTTTATCACAGATACCTTGATAATTTATATGAATACAATCCATATTTCATGGTCTGAAACATTACATAAAAATATTTATAACGAACATTCCACGATGACTAAATTCAAGATGATTCCAGAACCCTATATTACAGAAGATATATCTCTAAAATTATAAGGATTTAGGAGCTGAAATTTGAAACCCGTGTACCTTGATCTATATAATAAATATCCTCTAAGGGGTTCCTTCTTAAACTTCATATAAAAAATGTTATAGAGAAAATTCCAAGGTGTCTTAGATGTAGCAGCGAAACCCCAAGACCTTGAGATCTGATACCAAATGTTATGAAACAAATACTCAAAATATCATAAAATAATAGAAGTACACACCATGTATAGAATTTCAACATGGAGAAAAAATCCAATATAGATAAGTTACACAATAACTCCTTAAAGAATAGGGGAACCCCCTCCAAATAACCAAATACCTTTCATACTTCACAATTCACATCCAAATAATGAATACATGATCTCTTATATATAACTATTAAAAATTGCACATGAGGCCCCTTTATCACTAAGCTGACCCTATTACATATGTATTTACACATTAAATGTACATTTAGGCCCATATATTCCCTCCCTTGGGGTCATATCATATACATTTAGCCATATTTATTCCCCTCTTATATCATAACATGTGCATACTATTTTATATCTAGAATATTGCAAGTGGTATCAAAGATATTTCCCAGGAAAGACATGTGGGGTAAATTGTTTTTCACGGTAGAGATGTATTCCAACGCTTTTAAGCTACACAGATCTATCATTACATGCATAAACCCATGGTGGGGGAGTAATTGTCCTAAGCACACATCTGTTGGCCACCCTTGTAATCCTTGTTGGTACCCCATTGAGTGGTAGAAAATTAGAAAATACTTGTATATGGATTGGCCTAAGAATCCTGAATCCCTCCACAGATAAATTGATTGGCCACCTCACTTCTATAGTGTCATAGAGAACAACACTCAGGAAGAGACTTTCTAGTACTTGGCTAGTAGGGTAGTACAACTAAGAGTATGGTCTAGCCTACTTAGTTGGTTCCTTGATATATTGGGATGAGTACTACGGTTGGAATCCACAAGTATATAAGAGAGCTATAACACAGGGAAAACCCTTGAATGTAGACACCTGACAAACTCTAACCCTTGGGATGGAAACAACTGATCTATTGCATTTCAAATTGGCCCCTGTCACATTTTTTCATTGCAGAAACACTCCCTGCTGACATTTTTTATTATTGAGAATTTGGGAATTCCTCCATTGTAGAAGTATTTAGGGAAGAGTATAACTCTGCAGGACTTAAAAAAAAAATTCTAGGGCCTATCAACACCCTTATTTGTAACATAGTCCATTGCATTCCACTCTTCATTCTGATTGCAGTGGTACCCTTCACTATTAAAAATTGTTTTTCCATGGTCCCACCCCCTTTCACGACATCTTTATTTCATACCTATCCCATTGGACTCCTCTATTTGTCCTGATCACCCTGGTACATATACTTTTTTATGGCCTAATTTTCATCCCAACACCTCATCCACTACCTAAGCAACTACCATTGCAACCACCGGAGATCAGACCCAAGAAGACTGGGAGACTAGGCTTTCCATCTTAGAAATGAAAATGGAATCCATCAGCACTACCATATGAGCCGAAGTCAAAGATTCCATCAAATAAGAACTCCATGTAGCCATCCATTAATCCATGTAGTAATTCACAAAAGGTAAGAAGGTAGAGCCCAATGTAGAGGACCTTCAACATTCACATTATGAGCATACTCATTCATCCCACTCCCCTTGGGTTTCTCCACACTATTGGAATAAGGTTACCAAAGTTGACATGCATAAATTTGATGGATCTAACCCAGCAGGGTGGGTATCTCGAATGGAACAATACTTCTCCCTCCATAATATTTGGGATGATGAGACCAAAATCCATGTAGGGGATTTGTACCTAGATCAAGAATGATGTCAGTGGTGGCAGTGGAATAAGAAATGTTATCTAGGAATACCCACTTGGAACATGTTCACTAAAGTAGTTTGTTCTTGTTTTGATAGGGAATCACATTTTTTGGGTATGCTCACCAAGTTGCGCCAAATTGGATCAGTCACATATTTCATCACAACATTTGAACAATTGGCTATCATGACTGAGAGATTATATAATGCATTTTACCTTGAATGTTTTATTAGTGGCTTAAAGGAAGCCATCTGGGCTCATGTGAACATGCAACATCCTACTACCTAGTTGTAGGCATGTCAATTAGCAATGGAATCCAAGACCGTCCTTCAGTTGCCACCCATGAAGGCTCTCGTTATCAATCGTCCTCACCCTAGGGATCACCCAGCTCCGACAAAAACATTGAAGGTATGTTAGCGGGAAAATCCCCCTATAACTATATCATGGTTTAAAGTATATACATAGAAAATGACTCCCTAAAAGTCAATCTAGTTTCTACACTACCTCAAACATACAAAAATAGATGAATAGAAAGAAGTGGAAGAGAATATCAATAACCATACCTTTTATCCAATGTTTGGTGATGATGTCCTTAATCTTTGTAGCTCCCAAGGCTGCAAGCCTCCTCCCAAAGCTGATATGCATCCAAAACTAGGAAACAAGGCTACACGCATGCTATTTCTATTCATAAATTAGGGTTAGATATCAATTGTTATGTATAAATCAATTAAATACATAAAACATCATCATTTGGGACATGGAAAATAGATTATTTTATTCATTAATCAAATATTGAAGCTTACAATCCTTGCAAGACGATTCTCCACGAACTTGGTCTAGGTTCCTCTTAACAATGCTTCAAGTGAACCTTTGATAATCCTCTTCTCATGATCTACTAATCACCTCAAAGGAAGGGAATGGATTGTATGGAAGAAAAGGGGTTGGAGAGGGAATGTTGAGGCAATAACTCACAAAAGGTTGCAAATGCTTGGGCAAGGAAAGGAAGGGAAATTGGGCAGAGTTTCATCGTTATAATGCATGGTTGTGGAATGACACCCCAAGACCTCCTTTTATATGCCAAAATAATGGTTATTCGGTTGGGGGACGAGCTATAGAAGTTGAATTGGTTGGGAAACCTCCAATAGCCCATAAATTCCACCGAATTCCTTACAAATTTTTAATTTTTGCAACTTTTGGAGGTACACGTGGGTTTTTTAGTGTGCAACAAGCATATTTATGCGGGTAGTAGTGCAACAGGGCGTGTACATTCTCTAAAAAATGTTTTTTTAAATAGAGTTTATTAGCAATGATTTTGAAAATTATGCAAGTAAGAAGGCCAATGCCATGTATGCACGAGTAGCGCATTTTAGGGTATAACAGATTCCCCCTAATGTATGAGGTTAGAAGAGCAACTGATGGTCGAAATACATTACAATATCTTCACCAATGCACGAAATCGAGTAAGCCTGGGACTAGATTTCGGGAGGTTCCATCTGCAAAACCAAAATTGTCTCTCTGAGGCGGGCATTCCCATGCTCGGGATGAACTAAACCATGGATTCCAATCAAATACATTGCAGATCCATGTCATACAACTATATAAAGTGTAGCCACAAGGAATAAACAATGGATCTACATCTCAAAATGAGTTGAAGATATATAAGTACAATATGCATCTTCAAGAATCTAGTGACACTTGCGGCTTAAGATGAAAACTTCATAGCTTGAACAATAGCTTCAAGAACTTCAAAAATTAGGTAGGAGTATAATGGGAGTGAAAGAATCACTACTCTGAGGTCTTTGACAATTTGTCGGGAAAATACTGGAGGATATCGATGATCAGGCAAAGAGCTTCATTGATTTTGAATCTGGATTTGACTCGACTCTTGGGATGGCCAACTCATGACAGTCAAGAGACAACTACAGAAAGGCTGACTCAGGTTGGGTAAAACTTCCGTTGGACAAAAGCACAAAAGATGATCAGACTCGGACAACATGATATTGACATAAGTTTGTGATGTAGGAGGCAACACAAACTCTCCATATGTTTGGAAGAATAACCAAATGGAGGAGGACACAACTCTATGTAGCGAGGAAAAGTTCCTAAGGTCATAATAGATCCCAATGCTTGACGAACAAACAAATGGACGTGCTTTGTCCAAGGGAGACTATCTTTGCTGCCGAAAAAAGAATGTATATTTTCCATCCCCTCTTTTTGAAATATTTGATTTTTTTGTCTTTTTTAATTTTTAAAGAGCTTGAAAAAGAATAAAAGAATGCTACATTACAAAGGAGGAGTGAATTTCGCGAGAAAGCAAACTAGTTCCAAGAACATGGAACATACTAATGCTCAGGGCAAGGATACATGTGTAAGATAAGGACACTCGGGGAAAATTACTCCATGGGTCAAGGTGTTAGGTCGTAGAGGGAAGAAGTGTTGCAAGGCTTGCGTATAAGGAACGCTTCAAAGGTTCAGTTGAGAGCAACATGGAGCTGACATTAGGCCAAAGATGCAAAAATGAGTCCCACAATGCGATTAAGCATGACACAATGATACCCCTTCTATGTAAATTTTTATGAGCCCAGAGAACGTAAGGTCGATAGTTTTTTCACGCTTAGAGAGTGAAAAAATGCAAAATAAGACTCCAGGGAGTACCTTTTTCAGAATTAGTCTAATTGGCTCGAAAAAGGGTTAAATTTGCATAAAAAATATGTATTTTCAAAACCATTTTAACGAGTGTGATAACGAGTGTGATAAAGACAAGATCACTCGGAAATATTTTCAGTTTTAAGGAGTCTGAAAAGAGATTAACTATGGACTCACAACCTTTTTTTGAGTTTAGTCTCCTTAGCCTGAAAAAGTATAAAAGTAACCAAGGAGAACTCTCCTGGCGAAACAAATCTCCCGAGGTGTACCTTTCTCTGCTATAATATTCTGGCTGGAAAAAGGGTTAAAATCATGCCAGTAGATGTTCTTCTAGACCAATTTAATGAGTGTGAAGGAACAAGGTCAAGGGGTGTTCCTTTTTCCTAAGTAATCTCCAAGGCCCGAAAAAGGTGATAAACCAAAACCAAGCAGAATGTTATTTTTTCGAATATTTAATCCTTTAGGCCTAAAAAAGGGTTAAACTTACGCCTGAGAATACTCTTCTAGCAAACCAAAGTCCCTAGCGCATACCTTTATTCGTAAAATTATCCATCCAGACCGAAAAATGGGTAAACTACCACCGAACAAATGTGCCTTCAAATTTGAGTTTGGTGAGCATGAAGGGCAAAAATATCGCACGACAATCTTTTCAATTTTAGAGAGTCTGAAAAGGGCTTAAATAAGACTCTAGCAGGATAATTTTCTCAATCAATCTAGACAATATCGAAAATAATAAATACAGTCTCGTTGGATGTTGCTTTCTAATTTTAAAGTGATCTTGAAAGACAACAAAGAAGCTCATTAGGGAGTCCCAAGGGTAAGGCCAAGAATGATGATTAGAAAGAAGAATGAGGCTTCTATATGTAATCATGACAAGACTAATCAAGAACTCCCAAGCCTATAGTAAAAATTGACAGTATGGACACAAAAATGAAGCAAAGTATCTACCTAGGCCATCCAAGTAGAGGCAGTCTATACCACCTAATTACGACACTTATAAAGAATCAAAGAAGGTTTTGTATCACACTTTGGTGGGGTCGATCCTAAGGCCAAATGAACCAGGAAATGGACAATGAAAGTAGGGAAAAATCTAATTGATATGCGATTTTTGAGATCAATACCTATCAGAACAGATCAATACGATGAACAAATGTAAATGAAAAAAAAATGTCTCCAAGATCCCGCATATAAGGCCAATAACACTCATCCAGAAGTTAATAAATCCAATATAGATAGCAACTTCAAAAAATAAAAGGTGCTACTGAATACAAAACTTGAAAATAGTAAACCTAGACTATACAATATGTACAAGGTACTTTACAATCGTATGACTTATGCATGGTAGTAATTCAGGTAGATCCCACTGCTAGGCTCTGACCAAGAGTCTTTTCGATAGTCAACATAAAAATTCTCCTAAAAGGGAAGAAAACACAAGCCACGGTGTAAGTCTTCCCACGGTATAGAAACCGTAGTCATGGCTTCAAGGTAGCCTCATCTGAAGGCAATTCAAAATATGAGAAATCACACGACCGAGGAGGGTCAACAGTCCCAAAGGGAGAAGCAAATTGACCATATTCCATATGACGATGGAGGTTCTAGTTAGGGGTGGCAGAGTCTATCAATGAAGAATCACAAGCATGAGAGCTTGAAGATCTACAAACTATGAGATCAGACTCAGAAGAAGACTTGAGATCACTTGTACCAAGAGGGGGAAGAAAGGGCTCACATGCCCCCATTGGATAAACCAACAGATCAATTGTTGAGACCAATTCTCGAGAATGAAAACACGAGTGAACAAGTTCTTGCTTAGGAGAAATTGAACACCGAGGATAAGATTCCACATAATTTACCTATGGAGGGGTAGAGTCTACACAAATACTAGGAACATATAAAGGGGTAGCCTGAAATAATGCTGAATTAGGATGGTGATTATCAAATTCCAACTGGTCGATAGTGATAATGCTTCCATTGTGAGGGAAAAGCATCACTTGGAAGAGTGTAGACACCAAAATGTTCATAGCATATACATAATCACACCCGAGAAGCATATTGAAATATAACGAGCCTTGCACCACTATAACATCGATAAGGACAGTATTCCCACCTAAAGAGATACGAAACTAAGGAGGAATCCCCAAATATTCACTAGGACATTTGTCAAAATCCAACAACTCATGTGAAGAAATCATAAGCTTGAGATAACCCAAAGCTTTCCAAGTCGAGGAGGATAAAATACTTGCGGAGGCTCCTTCATCTACGATACATCGATAAAAAAAAATTGAATTAACTTCAACCATTATTTGAAATGGTGCAAAAGAAGGAATACAAGGCTCAACAAGGTCATTCCAATCAAAGAAAAGCATCCTAGGGCTTGGAGGGGGTGTGCTCGAAGTGAGTGGAATGGCCCATTGTTCTGAAAGTAACAAACTAGAAATGCTAAAAACATAGTCAATAGACACATCACTCCCCAAGAGAAGAGTGGGATCAATCGAATATTGCATTGGCATGACCACTTTAGTAGACTTGACACTCTCCAAAAGAAGAGTAGGATCAAATTAGAAGAGCTTGCAGATAGGGACCGCAATATTTGTGCCTTTGGAATGTCAGGGCATAGATGAGTAAAGTAATATCCTTTACAAATATTAAAAGAAAAGTTAGGCTTACGTCCTATCCATCTAGGTTTCTCAACAGAATCAATGCCCCCAGCATGACTAGAAGTAGATGGTTGCACATCTCCAACATGGCTTGTAGAGGTTGGTTATTGGTCGATAACATGACTCACAGAGTGTTATCCACAAATTTGGTCATTGTGATGATGTCATGATGATGGAAAATCAAGCTCTTTACCAAGAATACTTTCCTGAGAAAAGTTACAGTTGTCTTCTTCCACAATTCACACTTTGAAACATGTTCGCAGGCTACTTATATATTCACCTGTGGGAATGCATGTTTCCTGCAGGCTACCTTAAGTTGGGGTGCGAACTTCTCGCACTGTACTCATGGTTAGGGTGCGAACATGCTCTTAAAAGGGAGAAAGATAAATATATTGAACCTTCTAGAAGGGAATATTCTAGAAGGATGAGTTGGCTTTCGAGTGGTTATTCAAGTACTGTCATTCTAGATATCTTGGGATCATTCCCTATCCAAGTAAATAATCTATCTCTTCCTATATATTGAGGAGATTGCTCATGGAAAGGGTTAAGAAGTTTAGTTAGCAGCAAGTTAGCAAGAGTTTGATTAGAGAATTAGTGCAAGACTGTATGGAGGACTGATGCTACAGCAGCAACAGACAATAGCAAGGTCATCACATGTGGTTGATTTTCTTCATGCATGAGCAAGAGTGTGTGTCAGATCTAGAATCCATCGAAAGGAGACCTATGACATCAAGGCTCAGGTTTTAAGTTTCTCTTTCAATTAATTCAATACAGCAATATGTCCCTTTCCCATAAAGATGATGTCACTTTATTACATAACTCCTTGATCATATGTATAGACTAGTCATTGAATATCTTAACTTGTATTTACTTCGAATGGTTCATTTTGTTGTGATCTGGATGGGATGAGAGCATTGAAGCGAAGCTGGGAACAACAGAGATCTAAGAAAATCATTCATAAGGTATGTCCATATCCCTTATCTCTTAGTTCATTCAATAGGCTAGATCTAGGAAAAGTGTATTATTCTGTTTTGTTTTGTTCTAGATACCAGGTGGATCTAGGGAGATCGGTTAGGGTCTGCACCTACGGATTTATCCAACAACAAAATTGGTGACTCCACTGGGGATCTATCCCTTTTTCTTTATGGTTTTTAGATTTTCTGTGGCCATTTGCTCTGTTTGCATTTTTCTTTTGATTTGTCTGTCTCTGAGTCCTCAGGATACCCTGAGAGACCTTCTGGGTCTATAAGCCAATTTGATTTTTGCTTGCTCTTTCAAATTTTTCATTAGTTTCAGGGATTCTCTCACTGTGTCCATTAGCAGCATGCGAGAACCTTGACTGTTCGCACTCTGCATATACATCCCAGTGCGAATAGTTTGCACGCTGCATCAAAGTGGCCTACGAGAACCATAGTTTCTCACACTGTGTTCCACACTGGCCTGCGAACAGTTTTTTGAAATTTTTGAATTCAAGTTTTGACTCTGTCAATAGCTCATTTATGTTGATTTAGACCTTTTTGGCTTGTTGAATCAGTGACTTACATATATTTGCTGTAATTGGCTTGCTGGAACTAATCTAGGTCTTCTAGGTGTTTTCTTGCTTTTGAAACTTGACTTTCATTTCTTAGCTTTCGTTGGCATTGTCATTCTCTCTAACTTCTGGAGTTGAGTGTATCTGACTTGCTGAGAACCAGGGATTGGTTGAAATTTGAGTGTTTGGTGTTTCTCTTGTGCTTTTTGGTTCGAAAGGACAGATTTTTCATTTGCATTGAGAAGCTCCTTGGTTTGCTTTTGTTTTTGCTTCCATTGAAAGTATTGGTTTGGGTTGTTTGTTTGAGTCTTTATTATTTGATTTTCTTTTCTCATTATTCAGAGTTCTTCTTGGAAAGTGAACTGCATGTTTTCTTTCAAGTTTTGTTTTTTCTTTTTGCGAGAACATTGAAAATCAAAGTTTTAAGAGTATTAAAGTTTTGAAAAAGACATATTGAAATTGTTCATTGATACATGATTGTTTGCATTGGCATCTGAAATGAAATTGAGCATTGCATTTGCATTGTAGTATTGAGTTTGATTTGGAAATTGTTCTCTCTCTCCCATAACTAGGATTCATCGAATGAAACGAATTATATTTCATCATATCCTTGCATTATTTGGGTCAGAGTCATACATCACGAGTTTCATT
>JZKD02S1672663.1:243972-274653 GCA_000966675.3 Picea glauca
TATGTCGTCTTGACTAAAAATTTGTCGCACAGATCCACAGTGTATTCAGGTGGCTGTGCTATATAGTGATGGCATGGATCCACAGTGTATGATTGGTGGCCATGACCTTGGTTTAAAATTGTCATCAATCTATGATCTAAGCATGGTAATGCCTACCTCGGAACTGATATACATTCTATTATGCTGATGCTTGGATGTTTGCAGGTCTCTGATTAGATGTGCTTTTGGTTCTTGACACACACATGCACCTTACAAAGTCTATCAACTATCACTAGTTCCGCTCTCATACTTTTGGGGGAATTCTATTATCCACAAATTTGGTCATTGTGATGATGTCATGATGATGGAAAATCAAGCTCTTTACCAAGAATACTTTCCTGAGAAAAGTTACAGTTGTCTTCTTCCAGAATTCACACTTTGAAACATGTTCACAGGTTACTTATATATTCACCTGTGGGAATGCCTATTTCCCGCAGGCTACCTTAAGCTGGGGTGTGAAATTCTCACACTGTACTCATGGTTAGGGTGTGAACATGCTCTTAAAAGGGAAAAAGATAAAGATCTCGAACCTTCTAGAAGGGAATATTCTAGAAGGATAAGTTGGCTTTCGAGTGGTTATTCAAGTACTGTCATTCCAGATATCTTGGGATCATTCCCTATCCAAGTAACTAATCTATCTCTTCTTATATATTGAGGATATTTCTCATGGAAAGGGTTAAGAAGTTCAGTTAGCAGCAAGTTAGCAAGAGTTTGATTAGAGAATTAGTGCAAGACTGTATGGAGGACTGATGCTACAACAGCAAGAGACAACAGCAAGGTCATCACATGTGGTTGATTTTCTTCATGCATGAGCAAGAGTGTGTGTCAGAGCTAGAAGCCATCGAAAGGAGACCTATGAAATCAAGGCTCAGGTTTTAAGTTTCTCTTTCAATTAATTCAATACAAAAATATGTCCCTTTCCCATAAAGATGATGTCACTTTATTACATAACTCCTTGATCATATCTATAGACTAGTCATTGAATATCTTAACTTGTCTTTACTTCGATTGGTTCATTTTGTTGTGATCTGGATGGGACGAGAGCATTGAAGCGAAGCTAGGAACAACAGAGATCTAAGAAAAGCGTTCATAAGGTATGTCCATAGCCCTTATCTCTTAGTTCATTCAATAGGCTAGATCTAGGGAAAGTGTATTATTCTATCTTGTTTTGTTCTAGATACCAGGTGGATCTAGGGAGATCGGTTAGTGTCTGCACCTACAGATTTATCCAACAACACATAGGATACAAACCTATTCCCAGTATGACTAGCAGTGAATGGAATTTTTCCCCCAACATGACTTAGAGAGGCTCGGTTCTTTCCCCAAACATGACTCGCATTGGTTTTTGACAACTCTCCAACATGATTAGTAGAGGTTGGTTGTTGAAATATAGTATGACTTGCATGGACTAGGTTCATGGCCCCATCATGACTTGCAGAGGCTGGGTGTTGGTCTTGAACATGACTTGCAGAGGTTGATGACCTATCTCCAACATTACTAGCAGTGGTTGGTTGTTTTCCCCTAGCATGACTTGCAGAGGCTAGGTGTTGGTCTTAAACATGACTTGTAGAGCTTGATGACCTATCTCAAACATGACTCGCAGAGGTTGGTGATTTCTTCTTCCTATTATTCCTATTTTTATTTCGTTTAGAATTCTGGTTACTAGTAGCTATACTTTCACCAGAGAAGGTAGAAAGAAGAGGAGAATACTTTGTTGATGAAGGAACATCAACATGATGCCCATGACATAAGCTTCTTAAGTGAGAATCTTCAAGAGAATTCGAAACATTTGGAATGGTACCAAACCAAAATGGTAGTCCCACATTCAACCCAGGAATGTACGAAGTAGCCATCAAAGGGACACCAACATTTTCAAAGAAAGGAAAAGCAAAAGAATCCACTTGCGAAGGGGTTCCTTGGTTGGTATCATCAAAATTTTTATCCATGAATATATTATGCATAGGTTCTCTCCTTGTGGGATCATTCAAGTCTGTAAAAGTCTCACACACTGACTCTAGCGAACCAGTGGTGTAAAAACAATGCCTATAAAGAGGTGGCTCCATGTTTCTAAGTGGAAGACCGAAAATTACTCATGACCAGTGGAGTGGGAGGTCTACCACTTTAGGTTAGAGACCCAAAGAAATGACTGACTAACTCACTATGGAAAACTAGGGAGCACAGAACACACACTAAAAATTCCTAAAGGCAAATCAAGAAGACGCCTAACTAGTGAGAAGGATAGTTACACCAATCGACACTAGAGAAACTAACCGGTGCAAGTGCAACTCAAACATGGAAGCACCCTCCAGGTATACTCTACAAAACATGATTCGACATCCTCCCTAGGTACTGCGGTATAACCCCACAGTTACTTGTGTAATTCCATAAAATATAGGCAACTAATTTTCCAACTCATAGTCATTCACCAAGCGGGTACAATTGGTAGTTGGGTAGATCGTAATGAATAGGATAACAAGTACAAAGCCATTCAAGGGTGTTGAAAGAAATTGGTATGGAAGAAAACTCAGGATCTTGAACAAATTCAAGGTCCATGAAGCTTCATAGTAAAATGATATCGTTATTGTTCCTGAGAAAGACCCTCAATATACAATCCCCACTATGTTTGGTCTGACTTTGGAGGGGTTATCTCCTCTACCTTTCCTCACACGACCTCGTGTTTTTCCCATATTTTAGAGGGGGGTCCTGACTAAATCTTACAACGTTGGACTTATGACACTCCCTATCTCAGACTCCAATGTTTGTTTTAAAATAGCCTTGAAGAGTTTCCTCTTCACACATAATTCAAGGCCCTAAAAATCTAAACTAGTCGGTGAACCCTACAAATAGAAAGTCTAATATATTTTAAGTTAAGCATTAATTTTAAGGCTTGATTTAAGAAAAGGTTGTAGTCATTCAACTAATGGTATTATGAAGAGACGAATAAGGAAGAGAACTTTATAACATATGAAAGCAAAATGATACTTCGAAATCAAAGAAAAGATTGTAAAAATTATTTGTAAAATTCAACTTTTCTAATCAATATTTCAACATCTTGTGAATGCAAATTTCCTAAAAAATGTTTTCGTTTGACTAATAAAAACTAGTATTTCATGAAATAAAGAAAGAAATTAGAAAACTAAGACTCTTTTTCTTTTGCAAATAACAACCTTGACTACTTTACCAAACTAAATGCAAGAAAATAAATGTTTTATTTATTTTTCGAACTCCTTTAACAAGAAAAAATTAAGTAATTTTTTTTTTTGTTTTTCAAAGAAAGAAACAGGAAGAAAGAGAAAACTGAAAACAAGATTGATAAAGACCCTAAGCCAACTGTGGATCACAGGGATTCAACCAAGAAACCAAAATGAGGATATACAATTTCATAGTTCTCTCTAAACCTTTTAGAGAAAAAAAAATAAAACTAAGGAACAAATTAGTTGAAGCCTTAACACAAGCTATGGCCAAAGATGAAGACTCTAACTGGTTCAAGAAATCCCTGAGAAGTTTGAACTTCTATCAGGAAAGAGATAAACTCTATATTTGTTAAAAAACACTTTCAAGACACATAGATGTGGGTGATTTGATCAACATCCTACGTATGTATGTGGGCTAGCCCGAAACAGGGGGCGTACACCTATGAGACTTTTCAAAAATAAAAAGACAAGACAAACTAACATGGTAGGAAAATATGGTATGCACCTCGTAGGTAACCAGAAACCCTTAACAGACTCAATAAAATTGAATGAAACTCAAAAGGAAAACAAGAAACCAATCAACAACCCAAAAAACCTCCCTAAAAACCCTAGAGAGACTCCCCAGTGGAGTCACCAATTCCACTAGCAGGAACATCCCCCTATAACTATACCATGGTTTAAAGTATAGAAAGAGAAAATGACTCCCTAAAAGTCAATCTAGTTTTTACACTACCCAAAGAATACCAAAATAGATGAAAATAAAGAAGTGGAAGAGTAGATCAATAACCGTACCTTTTATCCAATGTTTGGTGATGATCTCCTCAAGCTTTGTAGCTCCCAAGGCTGCAAGTCTCCTCCCAAAGATGACCTGCATCTAAAACTAGGAAAACAATGCTACAACAATGTTATTTCAATTCATAAATTATGGTTAGATATCAATTGTTATGCATAAATCAAATAAAAGACATAAAACATCATCATTTGGGATAGGGAAAAGAGATTATTTTATTCATTAATCAAATATTGAAGCTTACAATTCTTGTTGGCCGATGCTCTACAAACGTGGTCTGGGATCCTCTTAACAACTCTCCAAGTGCACCTTCGATAAGCCTCTTCTCACAATCTACTGATCACCTCAAAGGAAGGAAATGGATTGTATTGAAGGAAATGGATTGTATGAAAGGGGTTCAAGAGGGAATTATGAGGCAATAACTCACAAAAGGTTGGAAACTCTTGGGCAAGGAAAGGAAGGGAAATTGGGCGGAGTTGCACCATTCTAATGCTTGGTTGTGGAATGAGACCCAAATAGCTCCTTTTACATGACAAAAGGATGGTTATTCAGTTGGGGGATGGGATATAGTAGGTGAATTGGTTGGGAAACCTCCAATAGCCCATAAATTCTACCGAATTCCTTACAAAAATTTAATTTTTGCAAAATTTGGAGGTATACGCGTGATGTTCAGTGTGAAGCAAGAGTATGTACATGGGAAGTAGTGCAGCAGGGTGCATACATGCTCTAACAAATGGTTTTTTAAATAGATTTTCTCAGCAGTGATTTGGTAAATTATGCAAGTAAGAAGGCCAATTCCATGTATGCATGAGTAAGGCATTTTAGGGATATAACAAGGTTCAAAAGGTATCTCCAACAGAAATGGAGGAACGTTTCAAGAAAGGAATTTTCTATGGTTGTGAGAAAAATTATTCCCTAGGGCATAAATGTAGAGAAAAAAATTTCTTCCATATCGATGCATCAACTTCCTCTCCCTATGAAGACATGCCATAAGATGAGGCTCCTGACCCAGAGGAGTCTCAACCAAGTGATCATTCCAAAGCTCCAGTTGTTACCCTTGTGGAATAAGAGGAACATGTCATATCACTTCATGCACTCTCATGTATTTCTTCCCCACAAACATTGAATATCAAGGGATACATTAAACATAGGTTTATGGTGGTATTGATTGATAGTGGTAGCACCCATAATTTTATTCATCATAGGATTGTTGATGAGATCCATTGTTTTTTCTTCCCTGTTTCTAATTTTCAAATCCTCATCGCTAATGATGGTACAATGAAGTGTGTGGGGCATTGTGATAATGTCAAACTCCAAATGTGTGATTACCATCTGAAAACCCACATGTTCTCTATTTCCATGGGTAGTTGTGATATTTTATTAGGAGTGGAATCAATTCACACTTTGGGGCTAATCATAATGGATTATCAATAATTATATATGAGATTCACCCAAGACACTCACCCCTATACCCTCCGATGTCTCCAAGATGGATCTCATGAAATAATCAGCTCTCACAGGATGGAAAAACTATTGAAGAAAGGACACCATGGTGTGATTTCTCAATTTAATGTCATCTAGTTCAATGAACATGCCTTTGAGGTAGTTCCTTCTAGCTTGCAACTCATCTTGGACAAGTACCGATAGGTCTTTGAGGTTCCCATAGTCTTACCTCCTTCTAGGGGTGACCATGATCATAACATCCCTCTCCTTTCGAACTATCAACCCCCCAATGTACATCCCTATAGATATCCATTTTCTCAAAAAATTGAAATAGAAAAGATGGTATAGGAATTATAGGAGGCGAGGGTAATTCACCCTAGTACCATCCAATATTCTTCCTTAGTGGTGATGGTATTAAATAAAGAAGGGACTTGGCATATGTTCCCTGAGTTTTGTGCCCTAAATAAATTGACCATCAAATATAAGTTTCCCATTCCTTTCATTGATGATTTGTTTCATGAACTCCTAGGTTCTTGTGTATTCACCAAATTATACCTTCTCTTAGGATATCACCATATCCATATGAAGTAGGAATATCTTCTGAAGACTTCTTTTAGAAATCATAAAGGACATTATGAATTCTTGGTCATGCCTTTTGGCCTTTGCAATTCCCCATCCACCATTCAAAGTCTCATGAATAGACTATTGAAACATTACCTTTAGAAGTTTGTCTTGGCTTTCTTTGATGACGCATTCATTTACAACTGCACTTGGGATAACCACCTTCTTCATGTGGAAAAAATTATTCACTTGCAGCAGGAAAACCAATTCTTTGTCAAAAATCCCAAATGTTCATTTGGATCCAATGAAGTGGAATAGTTGGGAGACATTGTTAGTCATGAAGGGGTAAGAGTGGACCCCAAAAATATACAAGATATGAACTAGTGGTCGTAACCCATGACCTTAAAAAACCTAAGGGGTTTTCTTCATCTCACAAGATATTACAGGAAATTTATCCACCATTATAGAAAAAATTCTAAGCCCTTTATCCACCTCCTTATGAAGAATGCATTTCATTGGACACCTGTTGCTGAGAAAGCCTTCACATATTTAAATAGGGACATGTTCACTACTCCTGTCCTAGAAGCTCTTGACTTAAACAAAACCTTTGTGGTGGAAATAGATGCTTCTGGAACTGGTATAGGTGTAGTGCTCACAGAAGATGGTCAACCTTTGGACTTTACTAGCCAAGCATTGAGTGGCAACAATTTGGGAAGATATATGTATGAAAAATAAATGATGGTGATTCCCCATGCGGTGCACATATAGAGGCCATATCTCTTGGGACATCATTTTCAGATCAAAACAAATCACCATAGCTTGAAATATTTTTTGGAGCAACGAATATCCTCCCTAGAACAAAATAAGTGTCTGACCAAAATGTTTGGTTATTATTATAAAATCATGTACAAAAAGGGAAAATATAATATAGTAGCCGATGCATTGTCAAGACAACATGAGGAAGATGGATCCCTCTTTTCCTTATCCTTACCGGTCCCTTATTGAATTGAAGAAGTACACCAAGAGTGGCTAACACACCTGACTATCTTTAATTTAATTTAGTGCCTCCAGGAGGACTCTAATCCTCCCATTAGCTACACCTTGCATGTCAATTTTCTCAGATATAAGAATCGCTTGGTTCTATTACCCTCTTCAATAGTCAAGTTGGGGCTCTTAAATGAGTTGCATTCATCAGCTATTGTGGGTCACTCAGGGTTCCAAAAGACATATTCTCATGCATGTCGTTCTTTTTTATTGGAAGGCATGAAGAAGGATATCCTTCACTTTGTCACGGAATGTGAGGTGTGCCAATGTAATAAAGGTGAAAATATCAAGTCTCGAGGCTCCCTACAACCCCTTCCCATTCTAGCTTCTATGTGGAAATAAATATCCATGAATTCTATACTGGGCCTTCCTAAAACTGGGAACAAGTCCATCATCATGGTGGTGGTTGATCACTTCTCCAAATATGCTCATTTTTGTGCATTACCCCACCCTTTCACACCTACACTAGTAGCATAAGTTTTCCTTGATCATATTTTCAAGTTACATGGCATGCCCAACTCTATTGTATCTGATCGTGACCCTACTTTCACCATCACATTTTGGAAAGAGTTGTTTAAATTATAGGGCACCCAACTGAAAATGAGCATGGCCTATCACCCCCAGTATGAAGTATAAAAAAAAGTGTTCAACAAGTGTTTGGAAACCTACTTGTGATGTTTTTATTTAGAAAAACAATACCAGTGGGTGCAATGGATCCCCTTGGAAGAATGGTGGTACAATACTTCCTATCATAAAACCACTAAAATGAACCCCTATGAAGTGATGTATGGACAAATCCCACCTATAGTTACTACCTAACTTGGAGGAATATCAAAGGTCCAATATATTGATTCAATGTTGCAAGGTCGCAAAACCACCCTAGCGGCTCTGAAGGATAACCTCCACATGGCCCAAAATCACATGAAGCAACATGAGGAATGACATCATTCAATAAGAGTTTTTCAAGAAGGTGATCAGGTGTTTCTACGACTCCAACCTTACAAGGAAACATATCTCAAAGATTGGGGACATCACAAGTTGGCACCCAAGTTTTATGGGCCCTACCATATCATCAAGTGTATTGTTTTAGTGGCCTACAAATTGGCCCTTTCTGCTACTTCCAAAATCCATCTTGTGTTCCATGTTTCATGTCTAAAGAAAGTGGTGGGATGCATTGCAAGGTCCAAACAATCCTTCCATAATTAGATGAAGAAGGATCCCTTTGACTCCAACTAGAAGAAGTTCTCAATCACCATGAATTTTAGTTGTGTGGAAAAACTATCAAGGAAGTGTTGATCAAGTGGAAGGACACATCACTAGAGGATGCGACCTAGGAACCAACATCCATACTCCAGTAGTTTCGACACCAGAAGCCTTGAGGACAAGGTTGATTTTTAAGGGGGGGGCATGTTAGGATATGATCCTAACCCTTATCCATGGGTCATTAGTTAGTAGGATATGTTTTCTATGTAATAAAGGCCGACATTAGTTAATAAGGCATAATAAATAAAGAATAATAAGTCAATGTAAGAAGACCTAATAGAATCTTCTGCTTCTAGAAAGGTATTCCTCTAGAATATTCCTTAAAAGGTATAATTAGTATAAATAAGATTAGGAGGCATTGGATATTTTGTCTTGAATATTATTTTAATCTAGCTCTTCTTTGCTAGAGGTTTCCCCCTCGAAGAGGCAAGTGAACATTGCTATCATTAATAAAGGTTCTCTTCTGGTGTTATAATGGTATTCTTCTGATATTGTTTTGGATATATCATTATTGTTTTTCCATTACTTGCTAAATATTTTTGTTCTGTATACTATTTCATATCTGGAATATTGGATATTGTGGGTAGTATGGTCACGTGGGCCTTGGAAAAATAGACTTGCAGAAGATTACGAAACTCTGTTATGTTGCCCGATTTGGATTTCATGCCCCTAGACCAAATTGGCGACATGTTCCAGAATGGATTAAGGAGGTGAGTTGAAATGCATGATAAAACTCAAACCTGGACTTGGATGGATGAAGTGTTAGTTGCATTGGATCTAGAGAATTAGGCTTTAGCTAGAGGGGACCCTCTGTTATCATTCTGTTGACCATAAAAGAATTTGTTGGAGGATGTTTGGAACTAGGGATTTTCTCAATGAGGCATAATGTAATTTATGAACAAGAGGTCGATTTTCAAGAACAATGTGTCGAGCGATTTTGGGTAGCGTGTTCATGTGGGCCTTGGCCAAAAGGACTTGCGGGAGATTATGAAACTCCATTATGCTGCTTGGTTTGGATTTTATGCCCCTGGAAAAAAATGGAGACATGTCCTTGAATGACTTGAGGAGGCGAGTTGCAACTCTTAATAAAACTCAAACCGAGACTCGGATGGATGAACTGTCATTTGCATTGGATCCAGAGCACCGATTTTCAACTAGTAGGGCCCCTCTTCTATTATTACGTTGACCACAAAACAATTTGTTGTAGGATATTCGACACTAGGGTTTTTCTTAATGAGGCATAGTGAAATTTCTAAACAAGAGGTCGATTTTGAAGAAAAATGTTTTGAACGATTGTGGGTAGCGTGGTCGCATTGGCCTTGGCCAAGAAGACTTGCAAGAGATTACAAAATTTTGTTATGTTGCTTGATTTCGATTTTATGCCCCTAGACCAAATTGGTGACATGTCCCTAAATGACTTGAGGAGGAAAGTTACAACTCGTGATAAAACTCAAACCGAGAGTCGAGTGGATGAATCATCAGTTTCTTTGGCTCTAGAGCACCAGGTTTCAGCTAGTGGGGCCTCTCTGATGTCATTCCGTTGACTGGAAAAATGTTTATTGGAGGATATTAGACACTAAGGTTTTGTTCAATGCTTATTATATATGATTGAAAATTTAACACCTTGTTAGGCTAGATATGGAATGACATGGAAAGGAAATTTATGGAAAGGAAAGGCAAGGCATGGTATTCCATGGCAAGGCATGGGAAGATAAGGAAAGGAATGGAATGTCAAGGAATGGAAAGGAAAGGAATTTCACGGGAAGGAAAGGAAATGCAGGAAATGGCATGAAAATGAATGCAAAGGAAAGGTATGGCATGGAATGGCATAGAAAAGAAAGGAAAGTCATGGTATGACATGGAATGCAAAGGCAAGGAAAGGAAAGGCATGGTATGGAAAGGAATGGAAAGGAAAGGGAAGGAAAGACATTGCATGGCACTTCAAGTCCTTATTGATCCATGCCATGCCATGCCTTTCCTTGTCATACCATGCCATGCCATGCCTTTCCTTTCCATACCATGCCATGCATTGGTATGGCACGATAAGGCAAGGCAAGGGAAGGAATGGAATGGAAAGGAAAGGCATGGATCAAAAAGGAAAGGCATGGCATGGCACTTCAAGGGATTATTTATCCATTCCATGCCATGGATTTCCTTTCCATACCATGCCATGCCATGCATTGGAAAGGAAAGGAAAGGAAAGACATGGCATGGAAAGGAAAGGCATGGATTGGAAAGGCAAGGCATGGCATGGCACTTCAAGGAATTATTGATCGATTCCATGGCATGCCTTTCCTTTCCATACCATGCCATACCTTGGTATGGGATACAAGGAAAGGAAAGGACAGGAATGGTATGACACTTCAAGGCCTTATTGATCCATTCCATTCCATGCCATGCCATGTGTTTCCTTGTCATTCCATACCATTCCATGCATTTCGTTTCCTTGCAATGCCATGCCATGCCTTTCCTTTGCATTCATTTCCACGTCATGCCTTTCCTTTCCTTGCCATGCCATGCAATTGCTTGTCATGCCATGCCTTTCCTTGGCTTGCCTTTCCATGCCATGTCTTGACTTTGCATTCCTTGCATTTCCTTTCCTTTCCATGCCATTTCATTCCATGCATTGGATTACCTTTCCATGATATGCCATGCCATGCCATGCCTTGCCTTGCCATAACATTCCTTGCATTCCTTTTCCATGCCTTTACTTGCCATGCCATTCCTTGCATTGTCTTTCCTTGCATGCCTTGTCATGTCATGCCTTGCCTTGAATTCATGTATAATACCTTTTTTCTTTCCTAAAAAAAAATTCTTGTACTAAATGAACAATTTTAATACATAAAAATTACAATCAAAGGATTCATTAAGAATGTAATTCTACAATTTTCTATCCCATCTATCTTAGATAAAAATACTTGCATGAGAATTTCAATGTCATAATATAAGCTCTCTTTATTCATATATCTAAGGTATCTTCATCGTTGTGAAACATGGATTATCATAATTATTAGGATTTACCTAGACCTAGACCTAGACCTAGACATTGCTTTGTCTTTCCATGTCTAGCTTTGCGTAGCCTTATCATGTGTTTCCTTGGATTTCCATTCCTTTCCTTGATTTGCCTTGCCTTGCTTTTCCTTTCCTTGCAGTTCCTTTCCTTTTCTTGCATTTCCATACCAACATGTCCCTGAATGGCTTGAGGAGGCAAGTTGCAACTCACGATAAAACTCAAACTAGGACTCATATGGATGAATTGTTAGTTGTAGTAGATCTTTGGCATCAAGCTTCAACTAGTGGCGTCCTGTTGGCAGCCAATTCACATTTTTTATTGTCTTATAAGCTGCCTACACCAATGTTTTTGCAAACATCAATTCTTCGTCGCAATTTTCAAGTAAATGACATTTTTATTTTTTGCGACATTTGCACATTTACCTTCTTTTTGTTTTCACGACTGTAAGTGTGAAAACTTGGTCTTTCGAAGTCGCATTAAAATCACTATTTGAACTATTGTTATGCCCATTGCGCTTACATTTCACTTATCATTGTTGCAGTTGGCAAAACCTGTTGATATGTACTCATTGCACATTCTTTGCTTGATCATTTAATTTCGTTTCATGAGTAATTGAGGTTGTGATGCGTTAGTGTCAGATTTATATGTTCTTTGATTTGATCTACTTAACCATTGGTTTCATGAAAAGACATAGGTGTTATGGTTAACTTTATATATATCTTTTAATATGATGTCTATGTTCATGTTTTCATAACTATTGGCATGTTGATTGTATCAAGATCCATTGGCACCTTGGATAAATTATTGATATGAGATGTTACAATACATTGGCGCATGGTTAAACATATGCTATTGGTTTTAAATCGTATGATTGATGGTTTCAAACTTTGTTATAACTTTTATTAAACACGTTTGTTTATACACTTATCATTGTTTCATTGGTTGGGAAAATGACATAAGTGTTAAACTATGCTATAGTGGGTATAACAGCTATGAATGTCGACGGTGATACTATTGATCATAATTGTTATGCATGGCAGTGAATAACTCCACCACCTTCGCATGATGACATTTATGACTACCCCTTATCACCGTTCATTTCTGTTAGCTCGGGCAGCTCTGCTCCTGTGTGTATTGTGATACAAACCCTCGGCTTACAATGTGCTCGGTTCCATGGCACTAGTTGTTTGGATCAAACCAAACGACGACCAAGCCCTGTAAATGTTTGACAATGCTCGCAAAGATTTGGAGGACAACGAATGGCTTACCTTCGTGAAACGATTTGAGGGTTTTAGTCTAGTTGTAGCATGACAGTTTTCCATGACCTTCGATGGCTGTAGAGACAAGGTGGGCGACATACAGTTAGAAATTGATGAGGGATTTATTAGCTATGCTATAGGGTTACCTGCTACATGTCAGCACTGGTTCAAAAATTGTAAGGTCGAGGAGGTGCCGTCGACATTGTTTTTCCTCTCACGCAAAGTCACCTCTTGTGACAGAGGTATGCCTATCTCTGCACTTAAACCACGATGGCACGATACTCTAATGGTAATCAAATAGTTCATGACCTGTGAAGGTCGATATGGACTTGTTTTTCTCTACCACCTGTACTTGGTTATGAATTTTATGGGATACTCGTTGAATTTTCCCTTTTACTTTCATCGTAGCCTATATAAAATGTCGAAAAGGTTCAAAAGGCACCAGGCTGACAGCAACCTGTTCCACCATGGACTTATCAAAATTATCATTGTTTATCATTTAAGTTTGTATGGTGATAGTTGGAGAACTTTCGTTGCTCGAAATGGTTTCGAGGATCCAAACCCTATACAGGTTGACAAACCTGTGGTGAGTGAAGTCAAGGTTGTACCCCCGGTGCCCTTCCATATCCTATTGCATGCTCCTAAGCCTTCGACCTACCCACCTATCGACTTACCCGATGCTGTAACTAAGAGTGCAGAGGCTATTAAAAAGCCTATGAGCAAAATCCCAAGGCAAACCCTACTGCTAACGCTAAGGGTAAAAAGAATGCTCGTTTGATTTCACGGATGGACAGGAATAAGCCTAAAACCTCTGCTGAGTCAAAACCTATAGTTCTGAGTGAGGATTCTGATTCTAATATTGAATTTTTTTTAGCCGATGAATATCCTTACTCCCAAGGTTTATGCCCTGAACCACCATACGATTTCATGAAAAATATTCCCCCTTGCCTAAGGGATAACCCTGGCTACCCTGGTATTAAGTTGCCTAACGAAACCCTCAATCACATATCCAAACCCTCGCCTTCTCTTTCAAAACTCACACAGTCTCCTTGTGACCAGTGCGATTCTTGGTTAGAACGATACTAGATTGATGTTCCCATACTCCAATCGAAAATTCGATCACTGGAAGATCAAATTGTAGTGCTAACCAGCCAAAGAGCCTAGCTCCAAGCAACTGATAAGAAGCAGAAGACAACAGGCTCCATCCTTTTCAAAAACGTTGAATCAGCCACAGCCGTTGTAAATTCTAAATTGGCATGATCAAGCCCCCTCGTCACTGTACAAGTATGAAAATTTGACGTCGTTTTTGTTTTGTGACTAATCAAGGTTAATGAAATGATTTGAATACTATTTTTAAATAACTTAGTCTCTCATCCAAATTGCCTCTGTCATTTGGTGATTATCCTTTACATGGTTTCGTTTTGCTAAAAATAAAAGGAATTTGGATTTGATATACGATTTGCTCATAGATTTTTATTGGATTTCAATGGTTTTCATTTGGATTTCATTTGCTAAGTTTGTCTGATTGAAGTAACAAAATTAACGATGTGTTTTCGATTGAATTCATTTTGTATACATTCTGAACAAGAAGTTTTCCACGCCCAAATTAGAATATGATCATGTTTCATTTGATCTCGTTATGATTCGTATACTGTGATTGGTAAATGATTTTGGGAGTGTAGTTGTTACGATATGATGTGTCATATGATTCTCCAAATCATTGAGTTCCACTCTGTTCAATTTAATTGGAAAGAACAACTCTGTTTTTATAAAAACAATGATCTCATTAAACCTGTGCAAATACGCCTGAATCACGAAACGATTATGATTTGCAATGACTATGCTAAAACCCAGCCAACTAAATCGCTTGATTGGATTGTTGTTAGCTCGATCATTTTAGGAATTGGATCTCGATTGTAATTGTTGTTTTGTTTGATTTTAAATGTGTAAAACAAATTGGTCAAACCCAATTATAATTCATTTTATTGGAACAATTTCAATCGAAGACAATCAATCTTGTTCGCCCAATCTATGAATTCTATTGCTATCAATCAATCCTGTTACAACTATATTGGAATTGATTCTCAGGCCATCTCGAGTGAATCTACTTGTGGCATGAGTCGTTTGTTAAATCAAAATAGTTATTATGATTTGGAAATGATCCTGTTGAATTCAACGTAACAGTTGCTTGCCATTTGTTTTGATTATGTTGAATTCAATTTGTTATGAAACAATCGCATTGCTATTCCATATGGCTTTGTCACCTGACTTTCAGGTAACAAACAAAACAGAGTATGCCTATCTCTGTGGTCATTTAATTGATTTGGATCCTGTTTGATTTTAAATATTATAACAGAATCAAATTAAATGATTAGTTTTTCAAATGGCTATTCGATGTCAATTAAATGGAATTCTTTAAAAGATTTTCGATTAATTTCCATGTTGATTTTGTATCTTATTTAGACTAGCTACAAAATCGCATGATTATGTAGCTCGTCTATAGAATTAAATTTTCTATCATTTTATTAATAAAAGATCCTTCTAATTTGTTCATTTCTGGTCCTTTTCAGGTGAATTTGAATTGCATGGGATTTGATGGATAGTTTAGAGGATATTTGGATATTTTACTTTTATTTTAGTTCCCTAGTTTAGTTGACTTTGGGATATCTTCCCAGATTTTATGTGAACAATTTTATAACTTCCACAGGGAGGTTTTACCCTGTGGAAAACCTTTAAATACTTATTATTTTGTTTAATAAGGGGCATCCTCGCTTGTGGGAGAACCACAATTATGGATATCTAATATAGACTGAGACAGAAGTTGATGTTTTGCTACAGCTTTCGCTTTCATAATATCAATCTTTTGTTTCATGTTTATGTTTATCAATTTGCATTAGATTAGTGACTACTTTAGCTATCATAGTCTTTTGCAGAATGATATGTATTAATTAATGTGTCATCCATATCTGATTTCTTTCATTACTTAAAAACAAAACAATTATTTGATTCAGTTTATGAATGACAAATTTCTCTTCTTCATCAATTGAATTATTTTGTATAAGCCTTTGCATACAGGTTTACCTAATTGTGGAGATTTATAAATCATATGATTGTTGTGATTTTTATGTCTTTTTTGTCCTGTAAACAAACTTAAAGAGCACTGCAACTATCGTTTACAAGAAGCTTCTAGATTATTCGGTCCATGTTTCCTCCCTCCGATCTGCTAGCACAGTCATCATACACAAGGCAAATTTGGAGCGTTTGTCTAGGTTAGTTTGTGATTTATTTTCGTTATTTTGTTTAGTATAATTCAAGTATTTTGATTAGATATATTTGTAGTTTGGATTAGTGATTTAGTTTAGTTAGTTTTTCTGTTCTATTTCTGCTCATAAAATATAAAATCAACAAAAACATCTTCCTCTGTCTTAGGGCAGCATATTAATGAGTTTTTAAGGTTTTAATTAAATTTGTAAATTGTGGATATTGTACATTTTGTGAATAAGTTATATTGTAGTTAGTAGTTAGATAGTTAATTAGTTAGAGTTAGTATAGTAGTAATTAGTAGATTGTATATATAGAATAGTTAGATTAGTTTAGTTTGTTTTAATAATTAGTTTTAGTTTAGTTTGTTTTATTTAGTTTTAGTTAGATTAGTTTTTTTTTTTTTTCTTAGGACCTTAGATCGGCTAACGGAGCTGCTAAACCCGTCAGGGTGGTTCATCCCAAATGGCTTGGGTTATTAGACAACCCCGAACCAGTTCCACTCTTCCAGTTGACGGACGGTCAATTTCACCCGCCAACAAGTGGCGCTAGAAGGAGGGTCGACTGACAAGTTGGCCTTGTAGGAGCATTTATTTTTAATGTATTCAATTTTCCCCATGGCTCCCCAAACCACTGTGTTGGAACATGCTTTCAACTTCTCATTACCCGATGTTCCCAATGAGACAGTCTCATGCTTGTCCAAATTCACCTTTGATGGTGAAGGAAAATTATCTGCTAAAGACCACCTTAACAAGTTTTGGTGCAAATGCATCAAATATGACATCTCAGATTTAGGAGTTTTATGCAGACTTTTCACTTTTACTTTTAGAGGTCGGATCAAAAATTGGTTTGAATCCTTTCCAGCATGTCACATTTTTTATTGGTTTCAATTTGTAGATGAGTTTCTAGATGCTTTTGAAATTTATAATTTTGATCAATTATGTGAAGAATTTCATACTTCGCTAATCAACGACGATTCATCTTTAGAAGGCTTTTTGAAAAAATTCTATCATATCCTCTGTAAATTTAATCTCGATGACATGTCATTGGCATTAAATCTCTTCTATGATCCTTCCATCCCCTCCATCCAGTCATGTTCAATCATGAATGAAGAACCAATTGCAAATCCTATCACTCAACTACAAGAACAATCTTCTTTGCAAGAAGAGAAAAATTCTTCCGATAGTGTTGAACAAGCCAGGAAGGTAGAATCTATTGATCAGGCTCTTATTGACAACCAAATTGGTTTTTTCTTTCAATCATTGTATTTTCAGTCTAATACTAGTATGGAAGATGATTCATTTCTGGCTCAAGGTGAATTCCCTCATTCTTGTAACTCATGCTCTAATCAACATTTAAAATTAGTCATCGAAGAACACTTAAGCAATGAAAATCTTCTTGAATGTTCTAGTATTCCTATGAAATTGATTAGAGAAGAAGAAACCTTAAACCTTCATCCTCAAAACACACTTTGTTCGCAGGAAAGACTAGATGTTGGTCACATAAATTTTGAATTATCTATCACACAAAAGGTAAATCTAGATGATCATATTATGTTAATGAATTCGTCACCAAAACAGAGTAAGAGTTTTAAAGAAAATGAAGAGAACTATTTTGAGAATACCATTGTTGAGTATCATAGTTCAAGAGATTCTTTTCATCTGCTTATTTCTCATTCCTTTTATTCTTTATATTATGATCTATCCCTAGATTCTGGTGGACTTGACATCTTACCTACAACATCCTACTCTTTTCCACCACAATTATATCCTTTCAATATGCTAAATTTTGGTGAAATCAATTCCAAACCTAACATTGATAAACTTGGATTTGATGCTTGTTCACTTTCATCACTCACATGGGAAAAGGATATGTTGCGAGATGATTTTACACAGTTTATTGTTGAAAAGGAAAATGCATTACATATTATGGAAATCAAACATTCTAAGTTGCATATTCATTCTTTAATTAGCTCGAATCTCAATGTTTATACTTCACATTTTGAAATGATCAATCTCATGGAACGAAATATTCAACCCAATGATCTAATTAATTGCATGAATTCTCCTATTATAAGTTTCCCATTGATATATTCGTTCATCGAAGTCATGGTTTGCATCCCCATTTTTGTGACAGGATCTTAGGATGGCTTGAATATTCATATATGAAAAAATTTCGCAATAAAGACAAAGTTGATCTTGCTTTCTTTTTACCCAAGTATCTTGGAAGTAGGCATGGCATATTTCTTTTAGATCCTCCATGTGAAGAAATTAATGAACACTTAGAGAAATTTCAGGAGGATGGGGAATTTCAGCCTTGGCTAATGGTTATTCCATTTCCTCATCATCCTGACAAATTTTTCAAAACTACTTACACTCTCCTATGCCATTATGACCCTTATCACGAAAAGATTGTGCAATGGCTGGAGGATTCATACAACAAGAATATCTGAGGAAATGGTAAGATCATGCTTACTTTGTTTTTAGATGTTGATTATGAAGGTAAGAGTGATACGTTTCTATCATTTGTTGATATATTACCATTCTTTTTAATGATGCTTGATCTTGTTTTCATTGCAGGATTAGAGTTACTTCGATGGCCACATTGGAAACATGACTTCACGTAGTATCCTGATATGTTTAATAGTTAAGGTAGGTTTAGAAATAGGTTTTCTTTCAGTTTGATTTCTCACTAGTTCTGTTTTTAATAATGCAGTCATGAACGCAAGTGGGCACACCACGAGAACCATAATACGACTTTTGTCAGGGAAGTCCCCTTGATCTCTTTCTCTTTGCTCTTAGTTCAACATTTATTTTCAAAAAACGCAATATCGTCATGAAAATCTTAAATGGAAAGTAAAGAGATAAATGAATCTGAATCAACCCTCACCCAAGGTACCATGAGTAGGACTACCTTGCCATCAAATAGGATTTTTCTACTTTTCAGTTTCCCAGGGGATTGTTGCATGAGGTTTTCAGATGCACCTTCTGCGCATATTTGTTTTTTGTTTTTGTTGTGTGGATTTTTTTTCTTTCCAATTTTTTCTTCGCTGGTGTGTTTTGATTTCTCCCTTATGCTTACCATTTTTTGCTTTTGGAAATACACATACCTGCATTACTGAGCTATTCAGATAAAGAAAAAAGAAAATTTCTTCACTGAAATAACTACTAAGAAAATTGTATGAACATCAATGGTATATTTTTGAAATTTATATCTATGTTGGAAAAGTCTGTTTTTTGAAAGAAGATGACTGATTTTGATCTCTGAGTAAACCATTGTCATGATCATCTATTATCTTTTTACGTTGTCCCTATTCCATAAAGGAATGACTCAAAGGATGTCTCCCTACCTTAAGAAGTTGTTTTTGTAAATAAAACATCTCTGGATCTAAATAGAGGACAATTCTAAAAAATTCTGATGAGGTCTAAAAAAATATGAAAAATCATGATTTTCAGCGTCACCCCACTCAGCTATATATCTATGAAAAAAAAAACAAAATAAATTATGATTAAGAGCTTTGGGAAGTGCTTGTAAACCCACCGGGATACTGAACAGGTCTGCTGGCAACGGGTAAATGCATGCATGACGCCAAGACAAATTCGTTGGGGTCCTGAACCGGCCCGCTGGCAGCGAAGCAATGGCGGGTTCATCAAAATTCGTAAATAATCATCCTCCTAATGTCATTTATTCTAATCCAGAACTTCCTGGTAGGATACAGATGTCAGTGTGGGTTAAATGACAACCCTTTTGAGGCTATGGACGCCTACTGGCAGCAATGTCTATGCCAACAGTATTGGAGATTTTATCTTTAATATCGTGACTTGCTGATCTTAAGACTGTTATCAGTTTTCATATTTTGAAACACTGCTGGAATAGTTGGTTAATGATGATGTTTATACTATTTTCTGGTTGTTGTTTTTGAGTTGAAAATATCTTTGCTGTCCTAATCTGAATTTATTCTTTTTGGTAGAGATAACTGCTTCTACCAGTGTGTCGCCATTGTTGGAAGCCAATTCACATTTTTTATTGTCTTATAAGCTGCCTACACCAATGTTTTTGCAAACATCAATTCTTCGTCACAATTTTCAAGTAAACGACATTTTTATTTTTTGCAACATTTGCACATTTACCTTCTTTTTGTTTTCACGACTGTAAGCGTGGAAACTTGGTCTTTCGAAATTGCATTAAAATCACTATTTGAACTATCGTTATGCCCATTGCACTTACATTTCACTTATCATTGTTGCAGTTGGCAAAACCTATTGATATGTACTCATTGCACATTCTTTGTTTGATCATTTAATTTCGTTTCATGAGTAATTGAGGTTTTGATGCGTTAGTGTCGGATTTATATGTTCTTTGATTTGATCTACTTAACCATTGGTTTCATGAAAAGACATAGGTGTTATGGTTAATCCTTTATATATATCTTTTAATATGATGCCTATGTTCGTGTTTTCATAACTATTAGCATGCTGATTGTATGAAGATCCATTGGCACCTTGGATAAATTATTGATATGAGTTGTTACAATACATTGGCACATGGTTAAACATATGATATTGGTTTTAAATCATATGATTGATGGTTTCAAACTTTGGTATAACATTTATTAAACACGTTTGTTTATACACTTATCATTGTTTCATTGGTTGGGAAAATGACATAAGTGTTTAACTATGCTATAGTGGGTATAACAGTTATGAACGCCGGCGGTGGTACTATTGATCATAATTGTTATGCATGGCAGTGAATAACTCCACCACCTTCACATGATGGAATTTATTCCTACCCATTATCACCGTTCATTTCTGTTAGCTCAGGTAGCTCTGCTCCTGTGTGTATTGTGATACAGACCCTTGGCTTACCATGTGCTCGGTTCCATGGCACCATTCGTTCGGATCGAACCAAATAGAGACCAAGCCCTGTTAATGTTTGACAATGCTCGCAAATATTTGGAGGACAACGGATGGCTTACCTTCATGAAACGATTTGAGGGTTTTAATCTAGTTGTAGCACGATAGTTTTACATGACCTTCGATGGCTGTAGAGCCAAGGTGGGTGACATACAGTTATAAATTGACGAGGGATTTATTAGCTCTGCTACAGGGTTACCTGCTACAGGCCAGTGCTGGTTCAAAAATTGTAAGGTTGAGGAGGTGTCGTCGACATTGTTGTTCCTCTCATGCAAAGTCACCTCTTGTGATAGAGGTATTCCCATCTCTGCACTTAAACCACGATGGCACGATACTATGATGGTAATCAAACAGTTCGTGACCTGTGACGGTTGATACGGACTTGTGTTTCTCTACCACCTGCGCTTGCTTATGAATTTTATGGGATAATCGTTGAATTTTCCCTTTTACTTTCATCATAGCCTATATAAAATGTCGAAAACGTTCAAAAGGCACCAGGCTGACAGCATCCTGTTCCACCATGGACTTATCAAAATTATCATTGTTTATCATTTAAGTTTGCATGGTGATAGTTGGAGAACATTCATTGCTCGGAATGGTTTCGAGGATCCAAACCCTATACAGGTTGACAAACCTGTGGTGAGTGAATTCAAGGTTGTACCCCCGGTGCCCTTCGATATCCTATTGCCTGCTCCTAAGCCTTTGTCCTACCCGCCTATCGACTTACCCGACGCTGTAACTAAGAGTGCAGAGGCTATTAAAAATCCTGTGAGCAAAAAGCCCAAGGCAAACCCTACTGCTAACGCTAAGGGTAAAAAGAATGCTCGTTTGATTTCACGGATGGCCATGAACAAGCCTAAACCCTCTGCTGATTCAAAACCTATAGTTCTGAGTGAGGATTCTGATTCTGATATTGAACATTTTTTAGCCGATGAATATCCTTACTCGCAGGGTTTATGCCCAGAACCACCATACAATTTCATGACAAATCCTCCCCCTTGCCTAAGCGATAACCCTGGCTACCCTGGTATTAAGTTGCCTAACGAAACCCTCAATCACATATCCAAACCCTCGCCTTCTCTTTCAAAATCCACACAGTCTCCCTATGACCCGTGCGATTCTTGGTTAGAACGATACTACATTGATGTTCCCATACTCCAATCTAAAATTCGATCACTGGAAGATCAAATTACAGTGCTAACCAGTCAAAGAGCCCAGCTCCAAGTAGCTAATAAGAAGCAGAAGACAACATGCTCCATCCTTTTCAAAAACGTTGAATCAGCCACAACCATTGTAAATTCTAAATTGGCATGATCAAGCCGCCTCGTCATTGTACATGTATGAAAATTTGACGTCATTTTTTTTTTGTGAATAATCAAGGTTAATGAAATGATTTGAATTATGTTTTTAAATAGCTCAATCTCTCATCCAAATTGCCTCTGTCATTTGGTGATTATCCTGTACATGGTTTTGTTTTGCTAAAAATAAAAGGAATTTCGATTTGATATACAATTTGCTCATAGATTTTTATTGGATTTGAATGGTTTTCGTTTGGATTTCATTTGCTAAGTTTGTCTGATTGAAGTAACAAAATTAATGATGTGTTTTTGATTGAATTCATTTTGTATACATTCTGAACAAGAAGTTTTCCATGCCCAAATTAGAATACGATCATGTTGCATCTGATCTCGTTATGATTCATATACTGTGATTGGTAAATGATTTTGGGAGTGAAGTTGTTACGATATGATGTGTCATATGATTCTCCAAATCATAGAGTTCCAATCTGTTCAATTTAATTGTAAAGAACTACTCTGTTTTTATAAAAACAACGATCTCATTAAACCTGTGAAAATACACCCGAATCATAGAACGATTATGATTTGCAATGACTATGCTAAAACCCAGCCGACTGAATCGCTTGATTGGATTGTTGTTAGCTCGATCATTTTAGGAATTGGATCCCGATTGTAATTGTTGTTTTGTTTGATTTTAAATGTGTAAAACGAATTGGTCAAACCCAGTTATAATTCGTTTGATTGGAACAATTTCAATCGAAGACAATCAATCTTGTTCTTGAAATTTACGAATTTTGTTGCTATCAATCGATCCTATTACAACTATATTGGAATTGATTCTCGCGCCAGCTCGAGTGAATCTACTTGTGGCATGAGTCATTTGTTAAATCAAAACAGTTATTATGATTTGGAAATGATCCTGTCGAATTCAGCGTAACAGTTTCTTGCCATTTGTTTTGATTATGTTGAATTCGATTTGTTATGAAACAATCACATTGTTGTTCCATATGATTTTGTCACCTGACTTTCAGGTAACAAACAAAACAGAGTATGCCTATCTCTGTGGTCATTTAATTGATTTGGATCCTGTTTGATTTCGAATATTATAATAGACTCAAATTAAATTATTCATTTTTCAAATGGCTATTCGATGTCAATTAAATGGAATTCTTTAAAAGATTTTCGATTAATTTCCATGCTGATTCTGCATCTTATTTAGACTAGCTACAGAATCGCATGATTCTGTAGCTAGTCTATAGAATTAAATTTTCTATCATTTTATTAATAAAAGATCCTTCTAATTTGTTCATTTGTGGTCCTTTTCAGGTGAATTCAAATTGCATGGGATTTGATGGACAGTCTAGAGGATATTTGGATATTTTACTTTTATTTTAGTTCCCTTGTTTAGTTGACTTTGGGATATCTTCCCAGATTTTATGTGAACAGTTTTATAACTTCCACAGGGAGGTTTTACCCTATGGAAAACCTTTAAATACTTATTATTTTGTGTAATAATGGGCATCCTCGCTTGTGGGAGAACCACGATTATGGATATCTAATACAGACTGAGACAGAAGTTGATGTTCTGCTACATCTTTCGCTTTCATAATATCAATCTTTTGTTTCATGTTTATGTTTATCAATTTCCATTAGATTAGTGACTACTTTAGCTATCATAGTCTTTTGTAGAATGATATGTATTAATTAATGTTTCATCCATATCTGATTTCTTCCATTACTTAAAAACACAACAATTATTTGATATAGTTTATGAATGACAAATTTCTCTTCTTCATCAATTGATTTATTTTGTATAAGCCTTTGCATACAGGTTTACCTAATTGTGAAGATTTATAAATCATATGATTGCTGTGATTTTTATGTCTTGTTTGTCTTGTAAACAAACTTAAAGAGCACTGCAGCTATTGTTTATGAGAAGCTTCTAGATTATTCGGTCCGGGTTTCCTCCCTCCGATCTGCTAGCACAGTCATCATACACAGGGCAAATCTGGAGCGTTTCTCCAGGTTAGTTTGTGATTTATTTTCGTTAATTTGTTTAGTATAATTCAAGTATTTTGATTAGATATATTTGTAGTTTAGATTAGTGATTTATTTTAGTTAGTTTTTCTATTTTATTTCTGCTCATAAAATATAAAATCAACAAAAACATCTTCCTCTGTCTTAGGGCAAAATATTAATGAGTTTTTCAGGTTTTAATTAAATCTGTAAATTGTGGATATTTTACATTTTGTGAATAAGTTATATTGCAGTTAGTAGTTAGATAGTTAATTAGTTAGAGTTAGTATAGTAGTAATTAGTAGATTGTATATATAGAATAGTTAGATTAGTTTAGTTTGTTTTAATAATTAGTTTTAGTTTAGTTTGTTTTATTTAGTTTTAGTTAGATTAGTTAGTTTAGATTAGTTTTCTTTTGTTGTTTCTTAGGACCTTAGATCGGCTAACGGAGCTGCTAAACCCATCAGGGTGTTTCATCCCAAACGTCTTGGGTTATTAGACAACCCCGGACCGGTTCCACTCTTCCAGTTGACGGACGGTCAATTTCGCCTGCCAACAGGTCCCTCCACTATCATTCCGTTGACTGAAAAACCATGTGTTGGAGGATCTTCGGCACTAGGGTTTTTCTCAATGAGGCATAATGAAAATTCTGAACAATAGGTTGATTTTAAATAACACTATGTCGAGTCATTTTGGGTAGCACAGTTGTGTGGGCCTTGGTCAAAAATAATTTTGGGAGATTACAAAAATCTGTGATGTTGCTTGGTTTGGATTTTCTGCCCCTGGACCAAATTGGCGACATCTCCCTAAATAGCTCGAGGAGGCACATTTCAACTCATTATAAAAACTCAAACTCAGACTTAGATGGATGAACCGTTAATTGCATTAGATCTCAAGCACTAGGTTTCATCTAGTGAGATCCCTCCGCTCTCATTCCGTTGATTGGAAAAATGTTTGTTGGACAATCTCTGACACTAGGTTTTTTCTCAATGAGGCATAGTATAATTTTTGAACAAGAGCTCGATTTTCAAGAAAACTATGTTGAGTGATTATGTAGCGTGTTCATGTGGGCCTTGTCCAAATAGAATTGTGGAAATGTACATAACTCTGTTATGATGCTTGTTCTTCATTTCATGCCCCTGGACCAAATTGGCGACATGCCCTTGAATGGCTTGAGGAGGCGAGTTGAAACTCATGATAAAACTAAAAGTGGGACTTGGATGGAAAAGTCGTAAGTTGCATTTGATCCAGAGAACTGATTTTTAACTAGTGAGGCCCCTCCACTATCATTCCATTAACTACAAAACCGTTTGTTGGAGAATCTCTGACACTAGGGTTTTGTTCAATGAGGCATAATGCAATTTTTGAACAAGAGGTCGATTTTCAAGAAAACTGTGTCAAGCGACTGTATTAGGATCTGATCCTAACCCTTCTCCATGGTTAATTAGTTAGTAGGATATGTTGTCTATGTAATAAAGGTTGACATTATTTAATAAGTCCTAATAAATAAAGGAGAATAAGTCAATGCAAGAAGACCTAATAGAAGTTTCTACTTCTATAAATATCTTCCTCTAGAGGTTTCCTTAGAAGGTAGAATTAGTATAAATAAGAGTAGGAGGCATTGGATAAATTTTCTTGAATATTATTTTAATATAGCTCTACTCTACTAGAGGTTTCCCCCTCGAAGAGGCAGGTGAACATTTCTATCATCAATAAAGGTGTTCTTTATGGTGTTATTCTGGTATTATTATGATATTATTCTAAATATATCATTGTTGTTCTACCATTTCTTGCTAAATATTTATGTTCTACATACTATTTTATATTTGGAATATTGCAAGTGGTATCAGAGCTCTTTCCTGGGAAAGACTTGTGGGGTAAATGCTTTTTCAGGGTAGAGACATATTTCGATGTCTTTAAGCTACAAAGATCTGTCGTTATGCGCATAAACCTGTGTTTGGGGACTAATACACACACAAAATTCAAGTGGTTCCTAATGGCACATCTATTGGCCACCATTGTAACCCTTGTTTGTACCCATTCGAGTGGTAGCGCATCAAACAACACCTGTATATGGATCAGCCTAGGAATATTGAAGCCCTCTGTAGATAAACCAATCAACCACCTGATTGTTATATTGTCAATGAGAAAAACACTCAGGAAGAGAATCTATAGTACCTAGGTAGTCAGGTAGTACGACTAAGGGTACATGCTAGCCTCCTTAGTTAGTGCCCTAAGATATTGGTCTGAATACTATTGTTGGACACTGCACGTATATAAGAGAGCTATAGAACAGGGCAAACCCTTGACTATAGACAACCTGCAAACCCTAACCCTTGGGACAACAAAAACTCATCTATTGCATTGAAAATTGGCCCCTGTCACATTTTTTTGCTGCAGAAACACTGCCTGTCGACATTTTTTATTATTGAGAATTTGGGAATTCCACCACTTCATAAGTATTCAGGGAAGATTATAACTCCGCAAGAGTAAAAAAATATATATATATGGTGCCCTTGAACACCCTTATTTGTAACCTAGTCCATTGCATTCCTCTTTTAATTATTATCGCATTGGTATCCTTCACTTTTAAGCCTTTTTTTCCATGGTCCCACCTGTTTCTGCGATGCCCTTATTTGACACATATCCCATTGAACTCTTCTCTTTGTCCTAATCACCCTGGTACATCTCATTTTTTGTTTCCCGATTTCCATCCTGACACCTCATCCACTACCTAAGTAGCTACCATGTCTACCACAAGTGCTCAGACCCAATAATACTAGGAGACTGGGTTGTCAAGCATAGAAATTAAAATGGAATCCATCACCACTACCATATGTGCTGAAGTCAAAGAGTCCATGCAAGAAGAACTCCACGTAGCCATCCGTGAATCCATGCATAAATTCATAAAAGTTAAGTAGGTAGAGCCCAATGCAGAGGACCGCCATCATTCCCATTATGAGCATACTCATTCGTCCCACTCCCCTTGGGGTTCTCCACACTCTTGGAATAAGGTTCCCAAAGTTGACATGCATAAATTTGATGGATCCAACTCAACAGGGTGGGTCTATGAAATGGAACAATACTTCTCCCTCCATAATTTTTGGCATGATGAGACCAAACTCCATGTAGGGGTTTTGCACTTGGATCAAGAACCATGTCAGTGGTGGTAGTGGCATAAGAAATTTTATCCAAGAATACCCACTTGGAACATATTCACTAAAGTATTTTCTGCATGTTTTGAAAGAGAATCACTTTTTTTGGGTAGGTTCATCGAGTTGCACCAAACTGGATATCACTAATGAGGTATTATCTAATGAATTTTACCTTGAATGTTTTATCAGTGGCTTAAAGGAATCCATTCGGGCTCATGTGAACATGCAACATCCTACTACCCAGTTTTAGGAATGTCAATTAGCAACGGAAGGCTCTGAGACCATCCTTCAGGCCCCACACATGAAGGCCTGATGGATGGTATTTTTGCCCCATCATATCGCTTCATGCACTATCAGGTATTTTGGCCTTACAAACATTGAATATTAAGGGCTACATCAAACATATGTCATTGGTGGTATGGATTGATAATGGTATCACCCATAATTTTATTCACCACAGGCTTGCTGATGAGATCCATTGCTTTGTCCGCCCTATTTCTAATTTTCAAATCCTCATCGCTAATGGTGGTACTATGAAGTGTGGGGGGAGTTGTGAGAATTTCAAACTCCAAATGGGTGATTAACATCTAAAAACCCACATGTTATCTTTTTCCATGGGTCGTTGTGATATTGTATTAGGATTGGAATGGCTTCGCACTCTGGAGCCAATCACAATTTATTATCAAGAATTATATATGGGCTTCACCCAAGACACTCACCCCTATACCCTCTGAAGTCTCCAAGTGGGATCTCTTGAAATCATCAGCTCTCACATGATGGAAAAACTATTGAATAAAGGCCACCATGGTGTGATTGTTCAATTTAATTCCATCAAGGTCACTGAATAGGCCTCTTAGGTAGTTCCTTCTAGCCTGCAACCCATATTGGACAAGTACCCCCAAGTCTTTGAGGTTCCCATAACCTTACCTTCTTCCAGGGGTGATCATGATCATATCATCCCTCTCCTTCTAGGAAGTCAACCCCCCAATTGTTAGGACCTAGAAATGTCCCTTTTTCACCACATGTTTTGCCCATTCAACCTTATCATTTCTAAGCGAATGCCTACTATAATGTAGGATAAGACCCTTTTTCCCAAGGTATGAATCATTTATCCTTCTTTTATATTTTCATTTACTTAGCATGTTTGATTGGTAACGTTTCACATGTTTTACCCATAAAATGATTCAACCAATGATCAAAATGTATAGAACAACCAAGTCTTGAAGAATGGTCATTGTTGTTACACCAGTTGTTACAGCTTTGCGCCAATATTTGAAGCTGTTACAACTATGTGCCAATCTTGGAAGCTTTTACAGATATGCGCCAATCTTGGAAGCTATTACAGTTATGCGCCAATGTTAGAAGCTATTACAGCTATGCGCCAATCTTGGAAGTTGTTACACGACTGCTGCAACAAGTGCCACTAATTCTACTGTTACATGAATACTGCAATAGGGGCCATTGATTCTGTTGTTACATGACTGCTGCAACAAATGGCACCGATCCTGAAAGATGTTACACCTGCTGTTACATGTTTTGGCTTACAATATTAGTTCTAGATCTGGTATTAATGATATCATATGAACAACTTGAGAATTGGGGATTATCAAGGCTGTTCTAATTTTGTTTTAACTAAATGATCGTGACTTTAAATAGAAGAGATTTTGTAATTAGAAGGGATGTATTTTGACTGTGAGAAAGAGAAGTGAAGTAAAGATTATTATACATGAATATTTTGGCAAATCAATAAGAAAGTGGATTGAGTTTCTTTAACCTACTGTAGCCTATTTTTGAGTGGATTCAGTGAGAAGGAAAGGGCCCACCTTCCTCATAGACTCCCCTCTGTTTTGAATTTCATATTAGTTGCTTTAATTTGAATAATTTATTTGTTAACATTTCTAGAATACAATAGTTGTTACATTCCAATTCCTTACTATTAGATGCACATAAATCTGTCTCATGAGAATTAGAAATCGATTGTTGAACACTATTGGAGAATTTCTTTCCCTTTTTCTACATTAGATTAAAATCTTTTCTGCAAGTAAAAGAAAAAAAAAAGTGTGAATTCCTTTTCTGAAGTTAAGTAGGTTTCCTTTCAACAAGTAGTACAGAGTTTCTTTCTACAAGAGTAAAATAGAAAGTTAGAATAGAAAATCTAGGATTCTTATACACCTATCAGTTCAAAATTTCAATTATGCAAGTGTGATTTCAATCCTATAGAAACTCCAGCTGTGTCAGCAATTTTTGTTAGTGCTCAACCTTCCAATTTAGTTTCTTACTATAATTTGATTAATGTTTCTTTCATAATCTAGCATAGATTGTGCACAATTATCTTGCAATAACAAAACTTCCCTGGGGTTGACAATTTATATTGAACACCTTAATTTTCTATTTATTTAGACAATTAAAGTGCCCAACATTTTGGCGCCGTTGTCGAGGAAGATAATTATAGATTTTTGTAAGCACATTAGTTTTATTTATTAGGAATGAATAGTCTGCATGAATCGAGGAACGCGATGATGTATCCCCCAAAATACTAACCCTACAGGTACCAGAGGACGTGGAGGCAGAAATCCTACATTGGGAAGGCAAACCTTTGTTGATTAGACTATAGCTAGAGAAGATTCTTCTTCAGGATCTATTTTTCACCCTGCAAATCCTCCAAGAAGATGTAATCCTCAGTCATCATAACTACCTCTTCTTGAAACATCATTTTCATCAAGAGCTAAAGCTGAAGCTGAATTCGAGGCTGAAGATTTGTCACCAACAAATCAACAAGCAACACTGGAGAACATTGAAGATCAAGGAAGTATAGCTTGAAATAGGGAAAATCAAGAAGAAGTGGTTTATCAGATCAACGGTTGAATAGTCACTAAATAAGAGTGGGATTCTTTCCATGTTGAGTGGGAAGAAAGAGCACATATGAAAAATCAAGGGGAAAATGAAGAAGAATTCTACCAAGAGAATCCACAAAACAACGAAGATCAGGTAAATAATGAAAATACTATCTCCACCCTAGTCTTTCCTATTTCTGATGTTCCCACACAAGGGATGGCTCCTATGAAAAACATACCTCTCTCAGCTCTGCCAAATTTTCATGGATTATCTACTCAGGATCCGGATGAGTTTCTATTTGAATTTGACATTTTGTGTAGAAGCTATGACTACACTACCACTAAGCAGAATCTTAAACTGTTCCCAGCTACATTGAAGGGTAATGTGTTAAGATGGTTCATGAGCCTTGGAGGAGAGAACATTTCAACATGGGTACAAATGAGGCAACTTTTCTTGAACAAGTACCAGGGATGATTTTAGGGGATAAATTTCACTCGTGGGCTAATTTTACATGGTTTTTCCAAAAACGAGATTCGCTATTTTAAAAATAATTCGCCCAAATTCTGTAGGATAAAATTATTTTACCTAAAAAAT
>JZKD02S1672663.1:290209-316351 GCA_000966675.3 Picea glauca
GTCAGAGATAGGAGCCATCGAAAGGAGATCTACGACATCAAGGCTCAGGTTGTATATTTCTCTTTCAGTTAATGCAATACATGAATATGTCCCTTTCCCATAATGATGATGTCATGTTATTACATGATTCCTTGATCACATGTATAGACTAGATATTGAATATATTAATCTGCTTTTGCTATGATTGGTTTGTGTTGTTGTGATTGGAACAATACAAGAGCATCGGAGCAAGGCTTGGAACAACATAGATATAAGGAGAGCGTTCATAAGGTATGTCCACCATCCATTTCTCTTAGTTCATTCGATAGCTAGATCTAGGGAAAGAGTAGTATTATGTCACGTTTTGTTCCAGATCCAGGTGGATCTGGGGAGATTGGTCTGTGTCCACACTCACGAATTATCCATAAACAACAGCTAAGAGGTCAAGGTATGAACTCTCAATTCTCTCCTGCAACACTTAATTATTGGAACAATCAGCTACCATATGGCCAGATGAATGCCTCCCCTCCAAATTATATGTCACCCCCTTATCAAGATCCCAATGCATGGTTACCTATGCCCCATCAACATAATCATCATGGACAATGGAACCCATATTGAAGAGGCCCTCGACAACAACTCAGTTATCAAAACCATCACCAGCCAAACCCCTATCAACAACAGTTCCAACCCCAGTACCAGCAGCAGCAGCTACAGTTACCTCGCAATGCCCCACCGAAGAATCCTCCCTTACAACCTCATATTCTTGTGCAACCTAACCCAAACCCAAATAATAAGGCCGTTCAGAACATAGATATACACAATGTGTCAGCCTTGTCTATTACTTATGTGCCTTATGATGAAATAAAATTAAGATCAAGGAGAATGGTCGAGCCAATAATTGAAGATGCTCCATCTTTAGAATTAGACAAGGAATCAAGGGAAATACCATCTGTTGATACAGAAGAAATTGACCAGCCTATTATAGAATTATCAGACCCCCCATTCCCTGAAAGACTAGAAATTACCAAAACTGTGGAATTACCATCCTTCAATCTCTTAGGAGAATTGAAAAATCTGCATGTTAACATTCCACTATTGCAAGAGATAAGAGATGTCCCTATTTATGCCAAGACTCTAAGAGATATCTGTATCAAAATACCTGGAAGAAAACCTAGGGACCCCCTCATAGTGCATGTAGTGGGGGATCTGTCTGAACTAGTGTTAGGAAAAACCCCACCTATTAATAATGGCGACCCAGGAAACCCAACAATCACTATCAAAATTGGATAGACATCTATTCCCCAAGTGTTAGTTGACTGAGGGGAAACAACTAACATTATGTCAATAGAAACTACATAATTGTTGCAATACAGAACACAAGTTCGACCTACTCCTACTATTCTAGAATTAGTTGATCATTCTACCATCAGAACAGAAGGAGTAATCGATGATTTAGTCATTTTAGTTGATTCATGGGAGTATCCTGTTGATTTTGTCATTTTTCATCCGAAAACCTGTCTGGGGGGCCACCCTCTAATTCTGGGAAGACCATGGTTAGCTATAGTTGATTCTTTCATTGGTTGTAGATCCGGTTCCATGACCATCTCTGATGGTTATGACACAAAACAACTTACCCTGTATCCTCATGCTACACCTAGTGCGAAACCTAAAAATTATTTATGGATGGACAATGAGGATGAAAGTTCTCTGTCTGTGCTAAACATAGGAAAATCCCTGAGTTTCAAAGACAAGACAGAGGACGCGTTAATCAACTACTTTATTTGTGACCCCTCTACTGTTACACAGAACATGCACCATTGATTGATTAGAGTCTTCGATCCTATTGCCCAGGAAGAGATGAGCTCATAAATGTTCTCAGAAACTACTGAAAATCAGATTGATTTAGCTGTAACAACAGATGATGAAAAAGAAAAAGATGAATTATTTCCTAAAGTCAGTTCTAATAGCATCACTGTAGAAATTTAACTTGGAAAAACCTTGAACATCAATCCCGATCTATCCACTGCTGAAACTCATCGATTGATGAAATTACTGATTGAACATAAAGAAGAATTTGTTTGGGATTACATGGATATGAAAGGCATTTACTCTAAACTATGCACCCACCATATATACATCAAGGAAGAATGTCGAACCATTTGCCAACCCCAAAGGAGGATGAACCCAAACCTTAAAGAAATTGTAAAGGAAGAACTTCAGAAACTTCTTAATGTCGGATTCATCTATCCTATATTAGACAGTGAGTGGGTCTCACCATTGGTTATTGTGCCTAAAAAGAATGGTAAGTGGAGAGTGTGTGTGGACTATCGAGCTTTGAACAAAGCTACGTAGAAGGATCATTTCCCTCTTCCATTTATTGATCAGGTTCTAGACAACCTATCTGGGAAAACGTTTTTCTCTTTCCTATATGGATTCAGTGGCTATAACCAAATAAAAATTGCCCCACGGGACCAAGATAAGACCACCTTTACCAGCCCTTGGGGTACATTTTCCTACAAGGTTCTCCCATTTGGCTTGTGTAATTCACCAACCACTTTCCAGAGAGCTGTGGTTGATATTTTATCTAATATGGTGAATGATTGTATGGAAATATTCATGGATGACTTTACACCTTATGGTACTGAGTTCGAAGAAGATTTGTCTAATTTGGAAAAAGTGCTCAAAATATGTATACAGTATCATCTTTCTTTAAGTACAAAATAGTGCCATATGATGATGAGCGAAGGTGTGGTGCTGGGACACTTCATTTCTTATGTAAGAATTCAGGTAGATCTAGCCAAAATCCAAGTAATTTTGGACATTCCAACTCCATCAACTCAGAAAGAGGTAAGATGTTTTTTAGGGTATGCTGGATATTACAGGAGATTCATTAAAAAAAATTCCAAACTTGTCTCTCCCTTGTTTTTCCTATTAAAAAAAGATGTTGATTTTCATTGGACTGACAACTCTGAATTGTCTTTTGCATATATAAAACAAAAATTGTCTATAGCACTGTTGGGCCCCAACAACTCCCCCTAAATTTTTACAAAATTTAAAGGGCCCCCATTAGAATCTTGATAATTATAATGAGCTACAGAATCAACATTTTCAAATAGTTCCATACATTATCTTGCTTTGAGACAAACTTAAGACATTCACTATAGTATGATATATTCATTACAAGAGTATATGTCAAAAGTTAGAAATGAGCATAAAAATCTCAATTTAAACAAAAACGTTAATTTTTATCCACTGTTTACTTTCGTTTAAATTATGATTATGTGTTCTTTCTTTTGCTCATTAGCAAGTTTGACTATTTTGAATAATGTGTTCAATACTTCATCAAATAATATCTTGGTTGGTTTCTCATTTTCATGAAATCATTTGGTGATATTAATTAATTAAATTCTTTTTTTCATTTTGCATCTCATTTCAAAATAATAATAATAAAAGAACTATCTATCATTTGTTTGATTTTGTAAAAAACCAAAATTAATATTTTTCTCTTCTCCATTAACTTGAAGCTTCTAGAATTTTAAGATCATATTTGAAATCAAATTATAAACAATGTTTGTTTATAAGTTATAGTTAGTTTAAATTCATTGTTTATTTTTCTAGATTTTGTTTTATTCACAATTTTTAGGTTATTAATTTAGGTTTCTTTTTCTTTCACAGGTTTCTATTATCAAATATTTGATATGGATCTGATCATGGCTTGATTTTATTATCCAAATATGTTCAAGATGATTGATCCAAAAATAATTTTGGATTGCTACAAATAATTTTATGAGCAACAACAGATAAAATTTGGAAAAGCGTCAAGATCAGACAGACGATTTTAAAGAACTAATTGCAGCCAAACTGTGAGGAATTGGAAGAAACGCTTGAAAACCTAGAACCAAAATGGACCCATTTACCTTTTGCGTAGAGATTTTCCCAAAACAATGCACGATTTGAGAGATATTGATGTCTTTTTGTGAGGCAAATTTCAAGTGGCAAAAATTAATAGTGACGCCCAGACTGTTCATTTATTGTATAAATATATGAGAAAGTTCAAAGCCAGAGGATCGAAGAATTGGAGAGGAGGATTTTTATCCTTTCTCTTTTGTATATTACATATTTTGTAAACTTTTTATTTCTTTTCAAATGGAGTAATGGATGGCTGGAATCTTTGGGAGAATGGAAGAGTATTTTCAAAGAATAATATTGAATTCCAGGTTGTTTAATGGCTTTTGTCCTGTGAGTAAAATGGTTTTATTTTCATTATAATATCTTCATATTCTTTGAATAATTGATTATGCATTGATTTAAACAACTTTAGTCTTTTTTTATCAATACATGGTTAATTATTATCAATTATGTATTAATTTTTCCAACCTTTAAACTATTATCCAAAAAAATTCTTCCAAGACTACATAATGGAAAAGTGATTCCAAAAACTTAATAGAATGACATATATGCATTTTGGCTTTAGCCTTTTCTTTCTAATGTTGTTATTTATGTTTTTTTAATCCTGTTACATGTGTAGGTTTGATATCATTAGATTAAATAATCTGTGATGTGTAGGAGGTTTATATTATAAATACCATCTATCATTTGCTTCATCAAAATACAAATGTTGTGATTATATCTTCGATTTAAATAATGAGATTTATCTTTGATTTTTAAATTGAATGATAAAATGCATAGATTGCTTCCAGTTTATCTTGCTATAATCATGTATAATTATGAGATCACAAGTTTATGTTTGTGTTTCCTTTTCTGTCATTAAAACCTAAGCTGCCAATACATGTTCTGAATTGATTTAGAACAATCATAAGGTTCATTGCAGATTTCTCTCTTGGACATGGCAGTTGGATGTTCACGACTCATGCAGATGCTTGGATACACCTCACTAATTCGTTGACAAGATAACTTCTTTGTATTTTTCTATCATTTACATATCATTGAAGCTAGAATGTATGGTTCAGCTTAGACTATCCACATGTTCATGTTTCATTAACTTTTTTTTGCAAGATTCTTTAAATTTATAAAAGAAAAACAATAAATATTTTTATGTTCTTTCTTTATCTTCTTCCTAGAAGAAATTATTTTTCACAACGATTTTTGTAAGTTTCGATTAAAACTTGCAACTTGTAATCATGTAAATAAATGAGACTTGTATATCTTCTGCTTAAATACAACTACTACAGTTACATTAGAACATATGTATATATATATATATATATATAGTGTTTAGTAATTAGTTAGTTATTTCTCTCCTTTATTCATTTCTTTTACGATTCTTAGATTGGCTAACGGAGCCATTAAACTCATCAGAATGAGTTACACTAAATGGCTTGCGTTATTTAGACAACACCGGATGATACTCGCTCTTCCAGTTGATGGATGGTCAATTTTGCCCGTCAACAAGCTCCCATTTTGAGAGGGCCCAATTGGGCTCTACCTTTTCACATTTCTTCAGATGCCTCAGATAATGCAATTGATGCAATACTAGGGAAATAGGAGGACAAAGAGCCCTAAGCTATCTACTATATCAGCAAGAACATGGATCTTGATGAATTAAATTATACAGTTACTGAAAGAGAATTCTTGGCAGTAGTTTATGCAATCAATAAATTCAAGCATTATGTCACTGGTTATCCTAATTGTATTCATATTGATCATACAACAATTAAATATCTGATGAATAAAACTATTAGTAATGCTCGAGTAACAAGATGGTTGTTATTACTACAAGAATTTGACATCACTATAGTAGATAGACCAGGAAAAGAAAATGTGGTTGCTGATTTTCTCTCAAGATTACATATAAATGATGATAATTCACCTGTAGATGATTCCTTTCTAGATGAACATTTTTTTGTAGTATCTTCTCACTCACCTTGGTATGAATACATTGCTAATTATTTGGTTGCAGGGAAGGTACCTACACATCTATCTCCTCAAGAAAAAAGGAAGATTATTCAGAAGAGTGCTCGATATAGTTGGATAGGAGGATACCTTTTCTACACAGGCCTGGATGAGGAAATCAAGAGATGTGTAAGGGATGATGAAGTGTATGATCTTTTGAAAGATTTCCATGATGGCCCTTGTGGGGGTCATTTTTCTGATAAAAGGACTGGGCATAAAATTTTAAGGATGGGCTATTTTTGGCCCACCATATTTCAAGATGCCAAGAAATACGTCCAAACTTGTGACAGTTGCCAATGAATGGGTCAACCAAATCATAGGGATGTGATGCCTCTCCAGCCTTAGGTAGTGTTAGATCCTTTTGAGAGATGGGCCATGGATTTCATAGGGTCCATTAACCCACCTTCTAATTAGAAATTCTATATATTGGTCTGTACAGATTACATGACCAAGTGGGTAGAGGCAAAAGCACTCATTAGGGCCTCAAAAGAATTTGTCTTATCATTCTTGTTTGAAGATATCTTTGTTAGGTTTGGTGTTCCCAGAGAATTAATAACTTATGGAGGACCCCCTTTCACATCACATAAGTTTGAATCCCTACTCAGTACATATCATGTTTTACATAGAATAGATTCTCCATACCATCCACAAGGCAATGGCCAGGTGGAAAGCACCAACAAAGTTATTGAATCCATTCTTACTAAAACAATGAGAGAACATCATAGGGATTGGTCTGATAGATTTCATGAAGCTCTATGGGCTTACCGAACTACTTGGAGGAACACAACTGGTTTTTCTCCTTATGAGATGGTATATGGAAAAGCCCTATTTTTCCCATTGAATTCGAAATCAAAACCTTAAGAGATGCATCAACAATTAACCTTGACTTGACTATGGCACAGAAGGATAGACTGCAGCAGCTCAATGAGCTTGATGAAATGCGTTTGGATGATATTCATCAAACCACGGTGATTCAACAACAGATAAAAAAATGCCATGACCGAGTCATCAAGAAGAAATTATTCCAGAAAGTAGATTGGGCTCTATTGTATGATTCACGCTTTAAATAATTTCAGGGTAAGCCGCTTACACGATGGATAGGACCTTATGAGTAGACACTGTTTTTCCCAATGGGGCAGTCAAGTTGATCACTATTTATGGATCCAATACAAAGTTACATGCAAATGGTCATCACTTGCATCTATATCAACGTCCACTGTCCAAGGAAGAATTCAAATCTAGATGTATATCTTATACATGTTATCAATTCTTAAAAGGAAAGGAGCTTGCTCCTTCCCCTTCTAAACCTTAGGACTTATTTTTCTTAGACCTTATATATAAATAAACTCAGCAAAATTTTCATTTCTCCATTTTTGTTTGAAATTTTTATATTTTCTTTACTATGCTAATAAATTCAACCTTGAAGGGTATCAGGCAGTTATGTGTGTGCAGGAGAAATGATGAACAACAAGGTTGGGTACAACAAAAGGAGTCAAACGATTAGTTTATGGAAGTTGAAAAACTTCCTAAAAACTAAGTGATTCATCATTTGGCTGAGTTACATGCTATTACACCCTTTCCCAATAAATTGGTCGATTTCCATGTTGTTACACCCTTTTCCGATAAATTGGTCGATTTCCATGCTGTTACACCCTTTTCTAATAAATTGGCCAATTTCCATGCTGTTACACCCTTTTCCGATAAATTGGCCAAGTTACATGTTGTTACACCCTTTTCCGATACATTGGCTGATTTCCATGTTGTTACACCCTTTTCTGATAAGTTGGCCAATTTCCCTACCTTTACACAATGGTCGATTTTCATGCAGTTACACCATTTTCTTTTTCGACCATTTCATTTTCCATGTTGTTAGACCTACCTCCACCATTTTGGCCGAAGTACCTGCTAATACACTGATCGTTGTTATTCTTTCTTGTTATTTTAGATGCCACTTCACTCTTTCTTTTTCACATTTTTTCCAATGATTCTACTCTAGCTCTACAATCTTTTCATGTTGCAGCACCGCTGATTTGTCAATACCGCTGCTATCTTTTTCACTTTCTCTATCCGAAGATGTTGTTTCATAATTATTTGACTTCACATCCGGTGATTTCCAGCTGGTCACCTATAGAAAGGACTCCATCTATGCTCCAATTGTCATATCATCATTTCTCATGCCATCCTTCATCATTACAACTATTCCACGTGACTCAAATGGCAGTTGGATAATTTCGTTACTCCGACGAATTGTTTTGTGTGGTAAGTTATGAGGTACGTAACTAATACTATGTGTTAAGGTAATGAATATAGAAAAACACAGTTTCATGTTTACTCGTCGACTGTCTTAAAATCATTGCACCTTGAGCCAATCCAATTAGTTGGGGGGGGGGACACAAATATTTCCGTCCAATTCTCATTTTATACTCAACTCCACCACCTTTTCGACTGCACTTCCTTTTGCTGAGACACTGTATTCTTTATGCAAACCACGTTTGAACTTTCTGTGTCTCTGGTTTAGGTGCTAGTTTCTCCTCCTATGTGCCTATTAGATTCTCAAGCAACATCATGGGAGGATCAACTGTGAGGTATGAACCAACAAATCTGGACACTTTTTTGTTACACCTAGAGGCCTACCAAATATTTCTCCAGGGCGGTTGGATATTGTATTTTAAGAAGTTGTAGGGGTTTAATGAAGATGAGGTATTGGAGTTTAGTCAAAAAATCACCAAAGGGTATTCAATGGTGAACAGGGTGAGGATTCCAATGACAGAAGAAAGCATTGCTGCTGTGACAGGATTGCCAACCATAGGAGACTAATTGTTTAATAGAAAAACACATCTTCCAGATGCACATAAGGGTTTCCTCATCGACAATGAGCAAGTTCAGACCAAATTCAGAGGTCCAGATGTCAATTCCTTACCAGATCCATGGGGGAAAGTTGCAGAGTTTGTCAAAAGGTACATTACCTGTGAAGGAAGATACCAAGTTGTTTATTTTTCTGATTTCATCTTATTATCACATCTGTGACATCAAAAATTCATAAACATTCCTTATTTTCTCCTCCATTCATTGCATAACATGGCTCATTTTGTAAAAAAATCCAAGAACCCCAAGAACTTCCTTTCTAATCACAGACTCATCGGACTATTAATTCACAGAGGTATGGGCATTTCCAATAACCCATTACCTGCTATAGCAGACCAATCACATTCTATACCTGCAGATGTGATTGCACTAGTACTTAAAAACACAATCCATGGACCTCTTCTTGAGTCTCTGTCCTTGGCTACAACAACAGTCCAAACCCCTACTATCACTACTCGTAAGATGACTCAGAGAATTAAACGCACAACTAGAGGCCATTCTAGCACCAGCTAGACAAGCCTCGATGGAGTTGAAATGACACAGCCTGTTGTTGTGGTCAATCCAATCAATGAACAACCAGCTAGTAGACCAATACATGAGTCACAGCCCTTGACTACGATAGATGTCATTGAAAAACTACCCCTTGCTCCTAAAAAGAAAACCCCTGCTCCTATCTCTCCATCACCTAGAAAGCCAACAAGGTCAGCATAGTCGACTGCAACAACAGTTATAGCCCCCTCTGTACTAGCAGGAATGAATACCCCCTCTATTGTTGCACTGGTAGTAACACAAGAGACTCCTATTGCTGCAACAGTCGTTCAAGGCCCTACTGTCACTGCTAGTGGATTATCTCAAGAAAGAAAACATCCATTCAAGGGAAAACATCGGAAATACCTTGACCAAATTACATCAGCAACAACTCAGAGCCCTCCTGCTACTGTGATAGATAATTCTATGGAGATACGTATACCATTTTTTACTTTGTGCAAAGATCTTCAAGAAACTATTCTCTCAATTCAGACTGAATGCACTCAAATCGCAGTAGAATCATCGGCTCGGCCTGATGATTCTGTGCATCACTCGTCAAGTGATTATGTACAGCTCATAGAAGACCCCAGTATACCATAATTTCCTCCTTGTGTGGTTGAGGAGGAATGTCGTGTTCCTCCTCCAACAACAAAGAAGAAAGCCCCTCTTTCATTTCTATTTTACCTAGGAGAAGAACCAGGTCCACCAAATCTGCAGAAGTAGCAATTGGATGGCAAGATATGGCACAAATGATTCCTATTCTTCATCCACTATCCTCCATGATTGACGAAGGAAATTCCAGACAAGAACCAGTCTCTTCTAGAAAACTAACAGTGATTGGTCTACAAGAACAAGTCATGCAGGATGTAGTTGTTCCACAAGAACCAGTTGTCCAAGTCGAGACTATTCCACAAGAACTAGTTGTCCAAGTCGAGACTATTCCACAAGAACCAGTCATGACAGCCATAGTTGTTACACAATAACCAACTAATCCACAAAGGGCTGTTCAACCAGAGCTAGTAATGAAAGAGACAACTATTCCATAAGAAACAACTATTGTCAATGTAGCTGCCACACAAGAACCAGCTACACAGAATACCGAGGATGTGCCACTTGCCCAATTTTTTTCCCAAATTGAGAGGAAAATTAGGAATATAGAAAATTCCAGAACTGCTACACTAATAACAGATAATGAAAGCCTCAAAGTAAAGTTAAATACCCTGAAGCAAGAGGTGGAGGCTGCTCAACAGAAGAATCTAGAAGGGATAACCTTGGACATCCTATCATTGAAAAACGTTGTTATGGATAGAACTAAAGAACTCATGTTCTTTGAGTGTGGAAACATTTAATTTGAGGCAGGATATAAGATAGTAAAAGTTCCAGTTGATTAAGGACCAAAAACTCTCTCAGTCAAGACTGAACATGAAATTACTACTACACAAAAACCAATAAAAAAGAGGAGATCACAACATCATAAGGTAGTTGCTGGTTTACCAGTAGATTTCAAACAAGAACCTATATTTCCCTCATGATTTGTTACTCAAGCAACTCAAAATGATTATGTTCTTGAAGACAAAGAAACTCAGACAGATTGTTGACGCAACAGATTTTCTTTTTGACACAGAATTTTTCCATACAGGCACTTAGCAATTTTTCACTGGAGGAGCCAGTTCCCTAACTTAGCTACAAAGTGAGGTTTTAGTGTGTTTTTCATGAGGAGATGCAATTTCTTCAGTTGGGGGGCATGTTAGGACCCATAAATGTCCCTTTTTCACCACATCTTTTGCCCATTCAACCTTATCATTTCTAAGCTAATGCCTACTATAATGTAGGCTAAGACCCTTTTCCCAAGTTATGAATCATTTATCCTACTTTCATATTTTCATTTACTTAGCATGTTTGATTGGTAACGTTTCACATGTTTTACCCATAAAATGATTCAACTAATGATCAAAATGTATAGAACAACCAAGTCTTGAAGAATGGTCGTTGTTGTTACACCAACTGTTACAACTATGCACCAATCTTGGAAGCTGTTGCAGCTATGTGATAATCTTGGAAGATGTTATAGCTATGTGCCAATCTTGGAAGTTGTTACAACAATGTGCCAATCTTGGAAGTTGTTACACGACTGCTGCAACAGGTGCCACCGATTCTACTGTTACATGACTGCTACAACAGGTGCCACCGATTATGTTGTTACATGACTACTGCAACAAATGTCACTGATCCTGAAAGTTGTTACACCTATTGTTACATGTTTTTCCTTACAAAATTAGTTCTAAATATGGTATTAATGATATCATACGAACAGCTTGAGACTCGAGGATTCTCAAGGCTGTTCCAATTTTGTTTTAAATTAATGACTCTGACTTTAAATAACAGATCTTTTGTAATCAGAAGGGATGGATTTTGACTGTGAGAAAAAGAAGTGAAGTAAAGCTTATTGTACATGAACATTTTGGCAAATCAATAAGAAAGTGGATTGAGTTTCTTTAACCTAGTATAGCGTATTTGTGAGTGGATTCAGTGAGAAGGAAAGGGCCCACCTTCCTCACAAACTCCCCTCTGTTTTGAATTTCATATTAGTTTCTTTAATTTGAATAATTTATTTGTTAACATTTCTAGAATACAATTGTTGTTATAGTCCAATTCCTTCCTGTTAGATGTGCATAAATCTGTCTCATGAGAATTAGAAGTTGATTTTTGAACACTACTGGAGAATTGCTTTCCCTTTTTCTGCATTGGATTAAAATCTTGTCTGCAAGTAAAAGAAAACAAAAGTGTGAATTCCTTTTCTGAATTTAAGTAGGTTTCCTTTCAGCTAGTAGTACAGAGTTTCTTTTTGCAAGAGTAAAATAGAAATTTAGAATAGATAATCCAGGATTCTTATACACCTATCAGTTCAGAATTGCAATTATGCAAGTGTGATTTCAATCCTGTAGAAACTCCAGCTGTGTCAATAATTTGTGTTAGTGCCCAACCTTCCAATTTAGTTTCTTACTGCAATTTGATTAATGCTTCTTTCATAATCTAGCATAGACTGTGCACAATTATCTTGCAATAACAAAACTTCCCTGGGTTTGACAATTTATATTGAACACCTTAATTTTCTATTTATTTAGACAATTAAAGTGCCCAACACCATTGAAATAGAAAAAGATGATATTGATATCAATTTTCTCAAAAAAATGAAATAGAAAATATGGTAAAGGAATTATTGGAGGTAGATTAATTCACCCTAGCACCGACCCATATTCTTCCCCAGTGGTGATGGTCTTAAAGAAAGAAGGTACTTGGAATATGTGCCATGATTTTCATTCCCCGAATAAACTCACCATAAAAAAAAAGTTTCCCATTCCTGTCATTGATGATCTATTGGATGAACTACAAGGTTCTTGTGTATTCACCAAATTATACTTTCGCTCAAGCTATCACCAGATCTGGATGAAGGAGGCAGGTATTATGAATGTTCGAGTTCTACCCATGTGGTGGTAGTTTTAAGTATGGTATCAAAGAGATTTAAATCAATGTTGGTTTGATCTGATATGTCGGGTTCAATGTTGGGCTATCTTACAATGGGCACAGTCATGGAGGAACAGAGTTTGAAGGGTTCGATGCTTAAAATGCTATTTCAATTTTGGATCATATAAGAAAGAATTTTCAGATCCGAATTAATGATAGAACAAAACCAAAGGCCTCCTCCTGTAACTGAGTTAAATTTGAAAAATCATGCATGGAATGTAAGAAAACATTAAGCTGTCGACAATGCGAGGCTCCAATCAAGGGAGAATCTCACCCTGTAAACATAAGAAGAAAATAGACAAGAAAAACTCTGACAAAGCATAAAATATAGAGATCTAAATAGTTCACAGGTCTTGTACCTGCTGATAGATGATACAGAGGAAAAAATGCAAATGATTAGATGACTAAACAGTTGGTCACCATAGTAGAGGTTGTACTAAATTGCAGCTAAGAATTCATCAAAGATATACATGTGAAACGAAATTGGATATGAAATGACATAGAAAAGCACATAACTCAGTCTTCACGGAATCAGGAGTCTTTAGATTGCTTCATATTAATTAGAAAAAAGAAAAAATATCTATTACAATCGACCAAGAGAGACTATCCCTTGTTTTCTTTTCAAAATGTATATTTATACAAACTTCTAAACATTCAAATTTCAATCATTCCAGAAGTTTTTGGTTACAAATGGAAAATTGAAGAATTTCATTTTCTCGTCTATTGTCCTCCTTCATGCGGGCAGAGGGCCTTCCTTTCTTTACTCTTTTGGTTCCAGAAATAGAATAGAATAACATTTGTCATCATTTAATGCTAGAAACCTACCCTTTCGCCTGTCCAATGCAATTGACACACCTTTCCATCAATTAGGCTATCAACTTAGAAGGCTCTGCTTGGTTGTTTGCCTCAAAAGTGTAACAATTCTTTGCTAACTATGGAAACCTTTTTCCTACTTTTCGGTCTTCCATGACGATAGAACATAACTGCACACTTTATTTTATTAACCATTTGTCCACTTGGACAATATCAACCTGACTTATCTAGGATATTTCAGCCTACTCGTTTTCCACTTTTTCCTTGATATCTAGCAGGTGTTTGGATATATCAATTTTTCCCAGTGTCCTAACATTGCCTTCCTTATCGAGGTCCAACAAATTTTTATTTATCAAGCCAAAAGTTTCTTCGCAAGAATTTCTCATTTCTTTAGCTCGTTCTCTGCTTTCTGATATATTATGCTCCCACGCCTTCAGTAAGATATTACCTCTGGTTTTCTTTGGGATGGATAGTTTAGAACTATTGACCATTTTGTCTTTCATCGTTTCTATAATAGCCTCTTGGAAAGAAACCCAATCCACCCCATCTTCTCTTTCTCTCAAAGAGATATCCTTTAGCACTTGGTCTATTGTCTGGAAGTGATTTTGAATGGCTTCCACTTTAGTGAGTAAATCCTGTTGAACTACTAACACCTTCTTTCAGATTTCAGTGGCTTGGGATTGGAATATTGTAATGCCTATGACCTGGTTCTCGACGGAATTCAACTTTCACTACAATTTATTTATCAATTCCTCTTGTTGGTTTACCCGTGCTTGGCTAATTTGGGTCGACTGATACATTTTCCTGAGATCGGATCTGATTTGTTCAATTTCCTTTTGATCATCTACTCTAGCTTGCTCAAGACCTTCGTTCGTCTGATCTCTGGCATGTTCCTCTGTCGTAGCTAGCTTAGCCTCCAACTTAATGATCAAGAGGTTCTTCCACTTTAACTATGCTTTTAGAGATCCAATTGAATACAGTTTGGCTGTAGCATAAGTCCCCAACGTCCTTGCTATCTTAGTGGAAAATTCTTCCCTTTCCACGACCTTTCCATCGGTCAGGATTTTGAATTTTTTGGCTAATGTGCCTACTTTTTGATAAAAATCTTTCTTCACAATGGCCTTCCTTTTCTTATCGAAGAAAAATTCATTTGGAGGTAACTCTTCTATAGAAATAGGCGTTAGTTCTTCACCAAAAATCCATCCCATGTCGGGGTTCCCCTTTGTGAACTGTAAGGCAGTGATGGAAGCAATGGGACTGTCAGTTTCCTTGGATGATTATTTTGGGGTAGCATCCATGTCTAGCTCACTTGATGCAAGTGATGGTGTAACACCTACCCTTTGCAGGAATATCTCTACTTGACTCTGGACCTGCTTGCTCAGTGCAACCACTTCTGGGCTTCCTTCCTTTGAGTTGGAGATATCAACTTTCTGTTCTGAGGTCCTAGCTTCCCCTATCTTTTCCTGGTTTTCCTCCTCATCAGGACTTGATTCCTTTGAGCCCTTGGCTTTTGTTTGTTGTATATCTGTAGGTTTCAGGTTCTTTCCTTGTAAAACTGGGGGGAGGCAGCTCCTTCAAGGCTCCTGAAATTTAAAGAAATCGGCCATATCTTTGGGTGACAGGGCCTGAATCTGGCTTAGGAATTCAGAGTAGGATATCACACCTCAGAATATGTCATCATGAGGTGAATTCTCGTGTTCATATCTCTTCAGGCCACAACTCGTCATGTGATTACTCACAACCTTATTAGGGTCATGCTTATTAAACTCGATGTCCACCAATTTCATTTCCTCCAAGGTCGTAGCCTTGGCTCTGGCATGGCCAAAATCTAATAAATAATATGTATTAAAGTGAACGGGGAAGGGCGGCCATACCTTCTTTGAAAATCCTTTGAGCTCTTTACTTATCCCACCGAGCACAGTTTTCCTGGAGATCTCACGACATACCAACTTATCTGGCAAGAATAGCGGTAGAGAATATGGGAGAACAGAGGTGCCAAAAACCCCGATGTACGAACAATTCACTTCTACATACTAGTCAACCACACTACTCAAGTTGGTCATGATGCTATCTGAAATCCTGGGAGGCGGGTGACCAAAGATGGAGACATACAAAGGTACCATTACCTAGTTGAAAATATCGTAGATGAATTCTTTGGCTTTATCCTCCCAAAGTTTCAAGTGATAGACATGAATAGGATCCGCATTAGATGGAGTCCAGCTCCAGCTCATTAGAGGGAAAGGTGTCATGAAGAAAATAGCGTCCATGATGTAATAAGACATAAAAAATGGAGTTGCTTTCCCACTTTCCTTCTGCGCTTGATATTCAGTAATTTGACTGGTCAGAATGTCCAACAACAGTTTGGCCTAGTCGAAAGAAAAACCTTCAACAACCGTATGAATAAGCAATACCCATGGGAGGAAAAAGTGAGTAGTGTCGTCCCTCCCATACAACCTACATGCCATCATCACTATATACTTGAATTGTGTCTCTAAGGAGGATATTGAATAAATTCCATTAGTATCAGCCCTGAATTTTGTGGGGTGCGAAACCCAATCATTGATCATATCAGATAAGATTCTACCAAATTGCTCGCATTCCTTCCCTTTGAAACCTTTTAGAAACTTGGTATTGTGCATAAATTTTTGTGTGGGCGACAACTTATACATTACCTGCAAATGTTCTGGTCTAAAAGTCCTAATTGTCACCCTATGTTCACTGATAATCATCCTAGTCAGGATGTCCACATGGTCCAATGCCCATCTGATCATATCATAATAGGGAAGAAGTTGTGGCCTTGCCGCTATTTTGTGCATCTCTGCTTGAGTGACGATTTTGTATTTGGTGGTTAAGTCATCCTTCTCTTTATCGCTGGAATCATCTGAACAATTTACTGATTTAGACTGAAGAATGTTGGAAATGTATGTCCATGTTTTGACAGTATTAATACTTCAAGGTGAAGTATCAGAAACAACATCTGAGCCTTGACCTGAACTCTCAACAACCACCTTGGGAACTTTTTGTGGAGCCATGATAGAGAACCCTGCAATCAGATCCCCTATAGTAAGAATTGCAAATATAGACGGAAGTTATCCTGGTGAAAAAGCTCTACGCACAATATAAATAAAACTGAAATAATGAAAGAAACCCCTTTTTCTTTGATCTTTTAAGCCTATGCGAGTCCTTGCTGACAGAATGATCACATTGTTTAATAGAAATATTTAGGAGTGAAACGAGATCTTATTATCCATTAACTCACCAACATTCAAATAAATTCCATAAATGCTTAGACGACGTGACAATAAAAAATGTAGACACATTCAAAACTCTCATCCATAGACTGTGTGTGTTAAAGGTTGTTTAAGGAGTTAATTAATCCAACTTAGTTCCTTCAATTAAGTAATTTTAGTCCTTAAAACCCTTTTCGACGTTCACCACATCGGATGATTCCGCTCCTAGCCTTGGAGCCCCAAAGACCTGAAATCGTGATGGCACGATTTAGCTATTTTTCTGTGATTTCACTCAAGATTTTAATTAATCCATGCCTAAAAATGGAAATCGCGATTTCATGGATCAGAGTTACGAAGGTGTGACTTTTTGGGGGAGTGATCATTGAGTCACAAAAGCATGATAACACTTAACCAAGGTTTAAAAAAAAATACTCTTGACATTAACCAAGGTAACTTTTAAAACCACTTCACGACTTCGCACGTCGGGATTTGAAAAGCATTCGACATGTAACTCCCGGAGTGCTAGAGCACAAGGTAATAAAAGTGATAATCTTTTCTTAGTGATTAAGTGACGGTGATTTAGAACTAAAATAGCTATCGCCATTTCACATGCTGGGATACCGAGACTTCAATGGGTATAAACATGAAATAAACAAAATCCCAAAAACCAACTTATGGGCTTGAGTATAACATTTGAACTACTTAGAAAAATGCGACTCTAATCTTTGAAGAAAATTGAATTTGAAAAATCAAGGCACTCCAACAATGAATATTTCTTTCAAAAACCATGAAGTGAATTATGAATTATTGGTCATGCCTTTTGACCTTTGCAATGCCCCATCCACCTTTCAAAGTCTCATGAATAAAGTATTGAAACCTTACCTTTAGAAGTTTGTCTTGGTTTTATTTGAGGAAATAATCATTTACAACCGCACTTGGGGTAGCCACCTTATTCATGTGGAAAAAGTCCTTCACTTGATGTAGGAAAACCAATTGTTTGTCAAAAATCCCAAATGTTCATTTAGAGCCAGTGAATTGGAATACTTGAGACACATTGTCAGTCAGAAAGGGGTAAAAGTGGCCCTAAAAAGATACAAGCTATGCAGGAGTGGCTACAACCCATGACCTTCAAATGCCTAAGGGTTTTTGTTGGTCTCACAAGATATTACTGAAAATTGGTCCACCATTATGGAAAAATTTCTAATCCCTTGACCAACCTCCTTAATAAGAATGAATTTCATTGAACACTTGTTTCTGAGCAAGCCTTCACAGAGTTAAATAGGGCCATGTGCACTACTCCTATCCTAGCATCTCCATACTTCAAAAAAAAAATTGTGGTGGAATCAGATGCTTATGGTACTGGTATAATCACAATACTCACACAATATTCTCGACCTTTGGCCTTTACTAGCCAAGAATTGAGTAGCTACAACTGTGGAAGATATATGTATGAAAAATAAATGATGGTCATTCTCCATGCATTGCTCACATGGCAGCCATATCTCTTGGGACGTCATTTTCAGATCAAAACTGATCACCATAGTCTGAAATATTTTTTGGAGCAACAAATATTCTCCCCAAAACAAATAAGTGGTTGACCAAAATGTTTGGTTGTGATTATGAAATCATATACAAAAATGGAAAATATAATATAATAGCCGATGCATATTCAGGACAACATGAGGAGAAAGGATCCATTTTTTCCTTATCCTTACCGATCCTTGATTGGATTGAAGAAGTATGCTAGCAGTGGCTAACACACTCGAATATATACAAGTTAATTTATTTCCTTAAAGAGGACCCTAATCCTCCCATTGGCTACACCTAGCAGGACGATATTATCAGATATAAGGATCTCCTAGTTCTATAACCCTCTTTAGCACTCAAGCTAGGGCTCTTAAATGAGTTGCACTCATCAACTATTGTGGGTCACTCGGTGTTCCAAAAGACATATGATCATGCCCGTCATTATTTTTTCTAGGAAGGCATGAAGAATGATATCCTTTACTTTGTCACAGAATGTGAGGTGTGCCAATGTAATAAAGGTGAAACTAGCAAGTCTCGAGGTGTCCTACAACCCCTTCCCATTCCAGCTTCTATGTGGACATAAATCTCCATGTATTTTATAGTGGGCCTTCCTAAAGATGGGAACAAGGCCATCATCATGGTGGTGGTTGATAGCCTCTCCAAATATGCTCATTTTTGTGCATTACCCCACCCTTTCATACCGACACTAGTAGCACAATTTTTCCTTGATCATATTTTCAAGTTACATGACATTCCCACTTTTATTGTATCTAAGCGTGACCCAACTTTCACCAACACATTTTTCCAAGAGTTGTTTAAATTGCAGGGAACCCAACTGAACCTGAGCACAACCTATCACCCCCATCCCGATGACCAAAAAAAATTGGTCAACAAATGTTTGGAAACCTACTTGTAGTGTTTTTCTTCAGACAAACAACACCAATGCTTGCAATGGCTCCCATTGGCAGAATGGTGGTACAGTATTACCTATCATATGACCATTAAAATGACCTCATATGAAGCAATTTATGGACAAAGCCCACCTATAGTCACTTCTTATCTTCCAGGCACATAAAAGGTCTAATATATTGATTCAATGTTGCAAGGTCACACAACCACCCTAGTGGCTCTAAACGATAACCTCCACATGGCCCAAAATCGCATGAAGCAACATGCTGACCAACATCATTCAAAAATGTTTTTTCAGGAAGGTAATCGGGTGTTTCTCCTACTCCAACCTTACAATAAAACATCTATCAAATCCGAGGGAAATCACAAGTTGGAACCCAAGATTTATGGGCCCTAACAGGTCATCAAGCATATTGGTTCAGTGGAATACAGATTGGCCCTTCCTACTACTTTCAAAATCCATCTAGTGTTCCATGTTTCCTATCTGAAGAAAGTGGTGGGACAACATTGCAAGGTCCAAATCATCCTTCTGAAATTAGATGAATAAGGATCCCTTTGTATTCAACCAAAAGTAGTCCTCAATCACCATGAAATTCAGCTACGTGGAAGAACTACCAAGGAAGTGTTGATCACATGGAAGGACACATCACCAGAGGATGCAACCTGGGAACCAACATCCATACTCCAGTAGTTTCTGTACCTGTAGCCTTGAGGAAAAGGTTTCTTTTGAAGGGCGAGGGCATGTTAGGATATGATCCTAACCATTCTCCATGGGTCATTAGTTAGTAGGATATGTTTTCTATGTAATAAAGGTCAAAATTAGTTAATAAGGCCTAATAAATAAAGGAGAATAAGTCAATGTATGAAGACCTAATAGAAGATTCCATTTCTAGAAATATCTTCCTCTATAAGTTTCCTTAAAAGGTAGAATTAGTATAAATAAGAGTAGGAGGAATTGGATATTTTGTCTTGAATATTATTGTAATAGAAATCTGCTTTGTTGGAGGTTTCCCCCTTGAAAAGGAAAGTGAACATTTCTATCATTAATAAAGGTGCTCTTTTTGGTGTTATTATTGTATTCATTTGATATTGTTATGGATAGATCATTGTTGTTATGCCATTGTTTGCTAAATATTTTTGTTCTGCATACTATTTATATCTGGAATATTGCATATTATGGGTAGAATGGTCACACCAGCCTTGGAAAAAAATAATTGTGGGAGCTTACAGAACTCCATTATGATGCTTAGTTTGGATTTTATGCCCCTAGACCAAATTGGAGACATGTCCCTAAATGGCTTGATAAGGAGAGTTTCAACTTGAAACAAAACTCAAACCTGGACTTGGATGGATGAATCATAAGTTGCATTGGATCCATAGCATTGGGTTTCAGCTAGAGGGGGCACTCCGCTATCATTTTGTTTACCAGAAAATCATTTTTTGGAGGATCTCTGGCACTAGGGTTTTGCTCAATGAGGCATAATGCAATTTCCGAAGAAGAGGTCGATTTTCAAGAACAATGTGTCAAGTGATTTTGGGTAGCATGGTCATGTAGGCCTTGGAAAAAAAGATTTGTTGGAGCTAATGAAACTATTTTATGCTACTTGGTTTGGATTTTATGCCCTTGGACCAAATTGGAGACATGTCCCTGAATGACTTGAGGAGGTGAGTTGCAAATCACAATAAAACTCAAACCGAGACTCAGATGGATGAAATATCATTTGCATTGGATATAAAGCACCAGGTTTCAGCTAGTGGGGTCCCTTTTCTATAATTCCATTGACCACAAAAATGTTTTTTGGAGGATCTCCAACACTAGGTTTTTTCTCAATGAGTCATAGTGAAATTTATGAACAAGAGGCTAATTTTCAAGAAAATTGTGTCGAGCGATTGTGGGTATCGTGGTTGCATGGACCTTGGACAAACATACTTGCGAGAGATTATGAAACTTCGTTATGCTACTCAATTTGGATTTTATGCCCCTAGAACAAATTGGTTACATGTCCCCAAATGCCTTGAGGAGGAAAGTTGCAACTCATGATAAAAATCAAACCGATAGTCAGATGGATGAATCATTAGTTTCTTTGGCTCTAGAGAATCATGTTTCAGCTATTGGGACCCCTCTATTGTCATTCTGTTGACCAGAAAAACATTTATTGGAGGATATACAACACTAAGGTTTTTGTCAGTGCTTATTATATATGGTTGAAAATTTAACACCTTGTTAGGCTATACATGGCAAGGCATGACAAGGAAAGTTATGGCATGGCATGGAAATAAAAGGCAAGGCATGGTATACCATGGAAAGGCATGTCATGACAAGGAAAGTCATGGCATGAAAAGGCATGGCAAGAAAAGGCATGGTATGGAAAGGAAAGGAAATGCAAGGCATGACATGAAAAGGAATGCAAAGGCAAGGTACAACATACCATGGCATGAAAAGGAAAGGAAATGAAAGTCATGGACATGGCATGAAAAGGAAAGGAAAGGAATGGCATGGAATGGAAAGGAAAGGAAAGGTGTGACAAGTGAAGGCAAGGAATGCCATGGAAAGTGAAGGAAATGCAAGGAAAGACAAGGAATTTCATAGAATTGAAAGGAATGGTATGGTATGGTATGGAAAGTGAAGGCAAGGAAAGGCATGGCATGGAAATGAAAGGCATGGCATGGAAAGTGAAGGGAATGCAAGGCATGGCATGGAAAGGAAATCCATGGCATGGAAAGTGAAGGTAATGCAAGGCATGGCATGGAAAGGCAATGCATGGAATGGAAAGTGAAGGTAAGGTAAGGCATGGCATGGAAAGTGAAGGAACGACAAGGCATGGCATGGAAAGTGAAGGAAATGAAAGGAATGTCAAAGAATGGAATGGAAAGAAAAGGAATGGAATGGAATGTGTTGGGCCCTTGTTTTGATGAATATAAGTTGCAAAAGATATGACAGAGGTAGATAACCGAGGAAAGGAAGGAAAAGAAGGTTGAGAAAAAGGGCGCACAATAGAAAGGAGCTAAAATAAAAAATGGCTGGAGGCCATCATACAATCAATTTTGAGAGGATAAGTTGAAACATAAGTAATAAGAGAAGAGAGCTTGTGGGTTCCCAATCAGAAAGAAAGGATTGTATTGTAATCGGGTTGGGTAAGGAGAGTAGAGTAGTAAGAACTACATTTGAGCCATATGTGGAATGTAAGGATAACTATTCTTGTATTACTGTAGAGGTAGTAAGGGGAAGGGACTAGAGAGAATATGATCTAGTCTGGTACTATTTTGATATGCACTTGTTGGTCATCTCTAGTATGAATTTGTATATGATTAATATAAGTTGCGCATGTATTTTGAGTAAGGCCTATGTTATAATAGAATGTTGATGGAGATCAAATTTTAAGAAGGAGACCCCTGTCTATGATAATTTCTATGTCCATAGAATGATATTATGTTATGTCTATTATGCATGATTCTTCTATATTTATTTATGATGTTTTTTGTAACTCTATTCTTTTTTATTGGTTTGTGAGGTGATAAAGAGTATGATATGGTTACTCTATTCTACGAAAGAGTGTGAATTTGGTCCTCTCTAGTATGAATTTGTATATGACTGATATAAGTTGCGCATGTATTTTGAGTAAGGACTATGTTATAATAGAATCCTAATGGAGATCAAATTTTAAAAAGAAGACCCATTTCTATGATGATTTCTATGTCCATATAATGATATTATGTTTTGTCTATTATGCATAATGCTTCTATATTTCTTTATGATGTTCTACGCAACTCTGTTCTTTTGTCTTGGTTTGTGAGGTGATAAAGACTTTGATATGGTAGTAATCTTGGTAACTTGTAGATCTGAATAAGAATTCTTCTTACCCTTTGTTATGACCCTAAATTTCACCACACATTCTTACCTAGCATCAGGCCAACTCATATCCCTTCCTTGCCAAGGCCATGCTGAATAAACTCTTAAAAATCCTCTTAAAACAAGTGACACGCACCCTAAAACACTACTGCACATGTTGGAACACTGGCATGCCTACTACTGCACGCGTTGGAACGCTGGCTGGCCTACTACAACCCGCGTTTACCTAACAAAGCACAAAAACAGGAAAGTTTCCGATGGGACAAAAAGCTATGGGTCAATTAACTGAAACTCCCGACCATGCAAGGCTAAGATTTCATCCAAAACCCTAGCTCCTTCTAGCCTATAAAAGAAGGGGTAGGGGTACTATTTGAAGGAGGAAAATTATAGCAAAGAAACTCTGCCCAATTGCCGAATCCATTTGTCCCAACCCTTTAGCCTTTCCTCAAGCCTAAGGAGAATTCAAGCAAAGAAGTTGGAGGACAAAGAAGAGGAGGAGCCCAGGATCAGGATCGAGGAATGATGGCCGGTCTCTATTATTATTGTAAGTTGATTCATCTTGAGATTAATAAAAGAATACTTTTTCCGTCCCAATGCATGAGTTTTGTATGATTTATTCGATTTATGCTTAATCTCTAACCCTCAAGTAGAAAAATAGCATGCATGCATAGTGTTTTGTCTTGATTGCGGGATCATCTTTGGAAGGAGCAGCGCAAGAAAGCGGACAAAGCGCAACGGAGGATATAAACCAAACATTAGTAAAAAGGTTAGTAGGTTCTTTCCATGTTTTCTTGTGAAAAAGGGGTTTGAGTTTTGGGGTGATAGGTTAAAAGTAATTTCTTTAGGGTCATGATCTGCATGCAAGTTTATCCCTAGCTTGCTAGTCCGTAGGGTATTATTTCCCAACAACAGAATTGGCGACAAAGAAGAGGACAAAGAAGAGGAGGAGCCCAGGATCGGGATCGAGGAATGGTGGTTGGTCTCTATTATTATTCTAAGTTGATTCATCTTGATATTAATAAAAGAATACTTTTTCCGTCCCAATGCATGAGTTTTGTATGATTTATTCGATTTATGATTAATCTCTAACCCTCAAGTAGAAAAATAGCATGCATGCGTAGTGTTTTGTCTTGATTGCAGGATCGTCTTTGGAAGGAGCAGTGCAAGAAAGTGGACAAAGCGCAACGGAGGATCTACACCAAACATTAGTAAAAAGGTTAGTAGGTTCTTTCCATGTTTTCTTGTAAAAAAGGGGTTTGAGTTTTGGGGAGTTTGTACTTACTTGGTCCAAACAGAAGTCCATTTCGTCCACTGTAGCTCCCAGAATCACGATCTTTGGAAAAGGGGGTCTTTTGGCTCCAGAGTCAATTTCCAAATCAGAAATGGTGATAATGAGCTGCCAGCTTCTATTTATAGACTTTTTGGCCTCTTTTTGTGACTTTTTTGGGCCCCTTCATCAGATTCTTTATACCAAAAACCATTTTGAGTGGTCCTGGAGTTATATGGGAGGGATTTGATCAAGTATTGGGACATTTTTTATTGAGTTTCAAAAAATAAAAAATAAAAATATATATATTGACGGTCCATAAAAGAAAATTTGTTCAAAATTCAACTTGAGCATATAGGGTAGGATTTCATCCTGACTGTTGCATCTCGTTTCCTTTTGTTCTTATGATATAGGATCGATCCCATCCGGTTGTGGCACAGAATCGTCATATCTTCTCTAGAAGTGTCACAACTTGGTGGTAGAGCTTACCGAAACATGGATGTCCTAGGTAGGTCCTGGTTGCATTATGGTGTCCATGCCATTTCTAACAACACTGTAGGCTCGGGGGTCCATATAGTCTTTCCTGAATACGAGTTTGAGCCTCATTTGCATGGGTCTTTTTCACTCTTTGTCTTACCCTCCGGACTCCTAAAACATAATGGGTCTCCTTTTAATCCCTTTTCAGACCCTCTAAACATGAAAAGATTGACGAGCGATCTTGTGATCTTTCACACTCGTTAAATTGAAATTTGAAGTCACATCTGTCCAGTGGTAGTTTACCCCTTTTTTGGTTTGGATGGTCAACTGTACGAACAACAAAATACTCTATTGAACTCCATTTCTTTAGAAGAGTATCCTCAAGTAAGATTTTATTCCTTTTTCGGGCCTGAGAGACTAAATTTACGAAAAAGAAACCCCCACAGAGTCCATAGTTAAGCTCTTTTCAGACTCCCTAAAATTGAAAAGATTTTCGAGTGACCTTATTCTTTCACACTCGTTAAAATGGTCCAGAAGAACATTCCTGATGGAGTCCATAGTTAATCTTTTTTTAGACTCCTTAAAATTGAAAAAATAGCCAAGTGATCTTGTCCTTTTCACACTCGTTAAAATGGTTTTGAATTTATGTCTAATCGGTGCTATTTTATCCCTTTTTCGAACCGACTAGACTATTGACGAAAAAGGTACCCCAATGGAGTTTCCTTTTATGCTTTTGCAGACTCTCTAAATATGAAAAATCACCGAGCTTACCTTCTTTGGGCTCGTTAAACTCACATCAAAGGATGTTACCATTGTGTGTTCTATCAACCACGTTTGCATCCTTTACCCATCATCCTAGTAACAGTTTGCCTTTGCGTCTTAACACCTTTGGCCACTGGAGGATTTTTCTCGAGTATCATTTCCATAGAACATCAGTCTTGTCCTTATGCCTTGAGCTTGTATGTTTGTTGTACTCATTCCTCCATTGTAACGTAATATTCCTTTATTCTTTTTTCAAAATCATCAAAAAGAACAAAAAAAACAAATATACCCCAAAAATAGAACGGGAAAGGTATTTTCTTTATTGGCAGCATCATGAGTCGCCCTTGGATAAAGCACATTTGTCTATTTGATTCATAAGACTTTGGGATGTAGTACAACCTTAGGAAGCTTTGCTCGCTATATTGAGTTGTGTCCTCCACCGTTTGGTTACTCTTCCAAACATATGGAGAGTTTGCATTGCCTCCTGCTTCGTA
>JZKD02S1672663.1:316401-332642 GCA_000966675.3 Picea glauca
CCTTCAGTCCGATCATCAAGATTATCAAGTCCATAACCGACGAGCCGTCAAAGACCTCTGGGTAGTGCAGCTGTACACTCATATTACACTCCTACCTGAGTTTTAGAAGATTTTGAAGTTGTTTCTCGAGCTCTGAAGTACAACCATCAGGCCGAATCAGCTTCTTGGAGATGGATACTTTATATGTCTATCTTTCTGATTTCGAGATGTAGCTCCGCTGTGTATTGTTTGCGGCTACTCTTCATAGTTGTTTGACATGGATCTACAATGTATTTGATTGGTAGACATGGTTCTATTTTATCCCAAGCATGGGTATGCCCGCCTCGGTGAGACATTTGATATTTTTTGCAGACGACACCTCCTAATTCCTGATTCCTGGGCTCACTCATTCATCATATCAGTATAGATTGGTAAAGATTGGTAATGTATTTCGTCCATCAGATGCTCTTCTGACCTCACACATTAGGGGGCATCTGTTATAACCCTAAATTGCACCACACATGCTTACCTGGCATTAGGCCAACTCATATCCCTTCCTTGCCAAGGCCATACTGAATAAACTCTTAAAAATCCTCTTAAAACATGTGACACGTGCCCTAAACCACTACTGCACGCGTTGGAATGCTAGCAGGCATACTACTGCATGCGTTGGAATGTTGGTTGGCCTACTACAGCCCGTGTTTACCTAACAAAGCACAAAAACAGGAAAGTTGCCAATGAGACAAAAAGCTATGGGTCAGTTAACTGAAACTCCCGGCCATGCATGGTCGAGAGTTCATCCAAAACCCTAGCTCCTTCTATCCTATAAAAGAAGGGGTAAGGGTACTATTTGGAGGAGGAAAATTATGGCAAAGAAACTCTGCCCAATTTCCGAATTCATTTGTCCCAACCCTTTAGCCTTTGCTCAAGCCTAAGGAGAATTCAAGCAAAGAAGTTGGAGGACAAAGAAGAGGAGGAGCCCAGGATCAAGATCGAGGAATGGTGGTCGGTCTCTATTATTATTGTAGGTTGATTCATATTGAGATTAATAAAATAATACTTTTTTTGTCCCAATGCATGAGTTTTGTATGATTTATTCGATTTATGCTTAATCTCTAACCCTCAAGTAGAAAAATAGCATGCATGCATAGTGTTTTATCTTGATTGCAGGATCGTCTTTGGAAGGAGTAGAGCAAGAAAGTGGACAAAGCACAATGAAGGATCTACACCAAACATTAGTAAAAAGGTTAGTAGGTTCTTTCCATGTTTTCTTGTGAAAAGGGGGTTTGAGTTTTGGGGTGATAGGTTAAAAGTAATTTCTTTAGGGTCATGATCTACATGCAAGTTTATCCCTAGCTTGCTAGTTCAGGGTATTATTTCCCAACAACACCCTTCCCTTATTCTTATGTCACGTTCACACTTTGGGTGAGAATTATTCCCTTTTAGGAAGATGAAAGTGTTGGTGCACTAGACTACATCAGTACCCATTTTTTGGTAACCAGAAGAGGACCCTGGTTTTAAAGGGAACCTATAAGGAGGATTCTTCATCATATCCACAAATATCATGTTCAAAAGTGGTGGGAACACAAGTGTGATGCATTCAGATGGAAGGAAGTGGATCTATGAAAGTTGAACTCGAACATGATAAGGATTTATGTCTTGTATTTGGAAATATCGAGTGACTGGTATGAGATATTATGGGTAGAATTAATGGAAAATATGTTCCATTATGTTGATTGGCTACATGAAGTGCTAGAGTTCAAATAATGTGTCAAATAAATTTCTACTTGGGATACATAAAATCTAGCCGATCTTCATTGAATGGATCACAATATTACTCGGGCAGTGGATTTTTGGGTTAACATGCCTCTGGAAGGATATATCATCGAGTTTGTAGTGGAGAATCACCAATATTTTTCATCAGAATAAGTGATATTCAAGAAATGTGCGTGCATAATACTGCTGAGGGAAATTCCCCTATGGATCAAAGTATTATCGGTGGAAGAGGGGATGTTAATTGTTCCCTCGCATGAGATGGAATCCTAAACCCATGTGCTCGGGGTGGGGTGATATTGGTGAAGGTTCATGACCTAAGAAGGGGAATGAGTTCTGTGAAAGATGGTGGATCGACAAGAGAAGAGTGCAAGAAATGAGAGATCCTTGAGGAGAGCTACAATATTTGAGAATTGGTGGCATGGAAAGGTAAATAAAGTTGTAAATAAGTCCGATGTGTTGCGGAAAGAAAACAAACCAGGAGAAATGGATTAAATAAAAAAAAAGAGTTGCAGAAGTTGTGAAGACAAGAAATAATAGCTAGTCTAAGATTGTAGGAAAGAGAAGCACAAAGAGAAAGAATTCCCTACGTGGGTGGATGAGAAGAGGAGTGAGTACAATCAAGAGAAGATGAAGAAGGTATGGATCTTGTGAAAGATAAAGAATATTCAGCCCAAATATCAGGAGGAGTCTAGAATGAGGATGAGCAGACTGCTCCAGAGAAATAAAATGAGACTCCCCATATCAGAAAAACCCGCCCATAATTCAGTGGAACCAACCTCGATTCACCCGTCCCCTAGGTTCCCTCTATACCATTGGTAAGATCTGTATGGTATACTAATGAAATTTATATTTCGTTAAACTTGGTTAATTTGTCAAAAACCACAACTATGAACAATGGAAGGATATTAGGGTCTCTTGGAAAATCGCAACCAGGGACATTAGGATTTATTTTGGTAGAAACAGGAACATCGGTAATGGATGAAAACATGGGAGGCTTGATCGCCCGATACCCATAATTCTAGGGTAAAGGATATGAGGATGTATAACAACACTGAATTCTATGTGAGGCCATCTATAGGCACAAAGGGACTCTAGATGTGAACACGATAGTATAATTCCATAATAATTTGAGGGGTCACACCCTCAAGTGGTACAGGAAGGCTATTGATCCTGGGTTGCAAGGACAAGTCTTTACCCTTGACCAGGTATGTCAGAAATTCATCGTCGAGTTCAATCTACCTTAGTCAGAGAAGAAATCTCTCTCTGAGTTGTGGGAGATTCAACAGAGAGAGGTTGAGTCCACATGGGAGTGTAGTCAGAAGTTTAAGGACTTTATTAGGATATTAACACATCCAATTCATGAATACCATCGAAGGGAATGGTACATCTAAGGGATGCTACCCTTGACACAAATCACCCTGATGAAAAATAGGATAGCCACCCTGAAATATGCTATGGAAAAATAAATGAATATTGAATCCATGGAAATATACCCAAGGAGTATGAAGGTAACTAGACCTATAGTAGACCCAAAACTGTCCCAGCTCCAGGGACAAATATTGGCACTCATAGAGAAGATCCAAGAATTAACTCTACCCAGATCAGGATGACCCAAAGTGTGGTGTACATGATGCAATATAGTGGGGTATCTATAAAATGAGTGTCTGCAAGTAAGGGGAATGGGATATCCCCAAAACCTGATGCCCCCCCCTCCCATAGGACCAACAGGAGGAGTTGTGAAAGTATCTGCAGCTCCACCATTCCATGCACTAGTTCAATACCATTCTTTTCCAAGCACCTAAACAACCCAAACAACCAAGTACTATGAAATATGTTGGACTCATGGGTATGCACCAAGGAACTTCTCCATCCTGCAAAAGTAGATGCCTACACCTAATACAATACATTCTAAATTATATGGGTCTACAACGCATTATACAAACAAATGTAGAGAATTAGATGCACTTGTGGATAAACTGGATCATACTACATTCAGGGTAAATGAAACACCCCAAGGACTCGAAAGAGGCCATGGGAGTGGGGGTGGAGGTGGATTTAGAGGAGTGAGGAATGGAGGAAGAGGACCAATCTGATGTTAAAATTGTGATGAAAAAGGAAATATGTCTAGAGGTTGTCTTCACCCGAGATGAATATGGTGTTCACACTTTAGAACTAATGTTCACGCAATCAAAGATTGATCAGATATGATCATGAAGTGGGGACTAGGTTCCTCAAAGAAGATATAAATTCATAGGATTGAAACTTAGGAGGGAATATGAAGGGAAGATACCTAGAGTTGACATCATCACTTGTAGAGGAGAAAAAACTGGGGCAGATGCAGATAGTCAGCCCAAGATTCAGAAAGAAACCCCTAAGGAAGGATGACAGGTATGGTACTTTAAAACAAAAGTTGTTTTTCAAAGACGTAATAAAAATAATTACAGGTGTCTTTGTGCCTGTTATAAACCTAATTTACACCAGACATGCTTACCTGGCATCATACCATCTCAGATTCCTTCTTTGCCAAAACACCACTGAACAACTCTTCTTAAAAACCCCTTTATAAAGGCCCACACGCCCTACTCCATTACTTCATGCATGTACACACTAGCTACCTCAATACAGCCCGCATGCACCTACAAAAGCATGAAAAAAGGAAATTTTTTGATGGAACATGCAGCTTTGGGTAAGTTAACTAAACCTTTCGGCCATGCATGGACGATCAATTGACCAAATACCTAGCTCCTTCTAGCTTATAAAATAAGGGGTAGGGGTCCCATTTGAAAGGAGGAAAATCATAGTAAAGAAACTATACCCAAATTGGTATTCCCTTTGTCCCAACCTTTAGCCATCCTTGTGCAAAGAGAAGTATAGAGCACAAAAGTTGGAAGACATTTGAAGAGGAGCCCAGGACCAGTTTCGAGGAGTAGTGCTGACCACATATTGTAAGTTTAATCTTGTGAAGATTAATACAAAAAGGAATACTTTTCCCATCCCACCATATCATGTGTTCAAGTTGAATGTTTATTTTATGATATTGTCACAACTAACCCAAAAATTAGTATATGAAATACATGTTTGTAGCTCTCTCTTTGTGCATGTGTGAATGCAGGTCATCTTTGGGATGAGGCTTGCAATCAAAGAGTGAGATAAATCAAAGGGATCAACATCAAACGAAGGACTTAAGGTAGAGTTATCGAATCTTGTTGATACCTTTGTATTGAATGAATGTGGGGTTTTGTGTTGGGAGAATAGGAAAAGTAGAGGCCTTTTGAATGGTCATTTTCTACATGCATGATCAAAGCCCTTAAATGCTAAGTCTGTAGGAGGGATTTCCCACCCACAATAGAATTGACAACTATACTGGGGATCTCTAGGGTTTTCTGGGATTGCTTTCTTGGGTATTTTTAAAAATTGGTTTCATTCATTATTGTGAAAGTTTATGAAAAATTCTAAGCTAATAGAGATTCCGGTCATCCATACCAGTTGTCTCTATTTATTTTCTTGGTTGTATTTTTTTTACAGGAGTCACAGAGGTACATGCGTCCTGTACAAGGCCCACACGTGTGTACCTGCGCCCTACCTTCATACAGCCTACATGTACAAGATAGCTTATGAAGTTTCAGTCGCATGTGTGAATTCATAATTTTTTTTTTTTAGAGAGGCAGTCATCCTCTCCCTTGTTAGGAGTGATCCTCCTTAGGGGTTTTCTGGATCCAGTTTTATAGCTTAGGTACCACCTCAGATTGAATTTTCTCTATGAGTTTTTCCTTAAATTGTTTTTCTTCTCTGTGAAATTTCATTTCTGAGTCTTCAAGGGATGTTGGTTGTTCAATACCAGTAGTCTCTGCCAGTGTTGGATTGATTTTTTTTTCATTTTTTGAAGGATAGCAGAGGTACACGCGGCCTGTATAAGGCCTGCACGTGTGTATACATGCCCTAATATTAGACAACCCGTGTGCACACGCTGGCTATTGAACTATCAACAACATGACTGTTGAGAAATGTTTTATGTAAGGAGAGGCAATCATCCTCTTCCTTATCAAGAATTATACCTCTCAGGAATTTCCTTGACTTAGTTTTAGCCTCTATCATAGCAGTCAACAACTTAGGTTTGGTTACAGAAATAGATTTCTTTTGCATTGAAAAGTTTTCCTAAACATTTTTCTTTCATAGGGTTTTTAGACAAGTGTGAGAGTTCGCTATTATCAGCTTTTGTTTTCAAGTCAGTGTCTCTTTGTGATCTACGCTCAGACCATAAGTTTGTGTTCTTTACTTGTCATTATTTTTCCTTTTTTCTTTGCTAGCAATAAATAAAATTAAATAAAATAAAATTCTTTTACTTCTTGGTTTGATTGAATAAGTGTTTGTTGAATTGATAATCAAGGAAAAGTTTTGTTTTCATAAGTTCTTAACAGTTTACTTAGACAATAAGTAGCTCGTAGTCGAGTGAAATCCTGTGTTTAGTGGGCCGATTTAAATATCTTATAAATCATAGTTTGAAAAGTCGGTTAGGAAATTGAAAATCGTAAATTTGAATTTGTTCATAAAGGTTATTTTGTTTCCAGTTTTCTATTTATTTTTTCTTTGAGTCTCTCCAAACATCACTAGTTTCATTTCCATAACCCTTGAGTTAAGACAAGCCTTAGAAAAGAATGCTAAATCTAAAATTAATTAGATGTTTTATGTTTGTAGGGTCAACCAACTAGTTTACGGTTAGGGCCTTGAATTAGGTTGGAGAGGAAACTCTTCAAGGCCATTAAATCAAACATTAGAGTCTGAGTTAGGGAGTGTTCAAGTCCAGTATTTTGAAAGTTATCTGGGATCCCCCTCTAACACAGGGGCTAAACACGAGGTCACATGTAGAAAGGTAGTGGACATAACCCCTCCAAAGTTGGACCAATCATAGTGGAGAACACATATAGAGGGCTTGTCTTGGGATTCCGTCAATTGCATTTTACATGAAGCTTCATGGGTCTTGAATCTATTCAAGGTCCTCAGTTGTCTTCCAGACCACTTTCTTTCAATACCCTTCTCATTGTGGTCTACTCGACTATCGACTGTACCCACCTGGTGGTTGTTCGTGCGTTGGCAACCTAGTTGCCTATCTATTTAGTGACAGACACGAGTGACTGCAGGGGTATACCGTAATAACTAGGACAGACATTGGGCCACACTTTTCAGAGTATACCCAGAGGGTTCTTCCATTTTTGAGTTTTACTTGCACCAGTAAGTTGCTCTGGTGTTGGTTGTTGTAACTGTTCTTCCAACTAGTTTAGTGTTTGCTTGTTTTATCTTGTAGGGAATTTTTCTAGTGTGTGTTGATCTTTGTTGAACGAGTAGAAATCCCTAGTGTTTCATTAATATTCTCACACAATGGAGGATCAAGATCTCTTTCGGTCATGAAGGATTTTGGGCCTGCCGCCGGTTACACTGGAGCCACCCCCGCCACCTCTAAGGCCAAAATTGGACCAAGAAGGGTCGTTTGAAGAGACTAGGTCACCAGAAACTCTACCTGACCAACCCATGTTAGAGGAAGTTTCGACATCTTTAAAGCAGGCAGCAATGGAAACAAATGTTGTCTCCTCTTCTAGGAATCCTCATATTCCCACTACGACTATCACCACAGGGGGTTCTCCACCTCCTAACCCACCATTGCCAGTTTGAGCCACCATGGTCTCGACTACCTCTACCTTGAGCAGTGATGTGTTCCCGTATTTTGCAGCGACCACTTCTCCTTTAACACAGAGTACAATAGGCCCTCCATTTTCATATGGGATTCCTAGCTCAGGTACAAGCCCTGTACTTACCTACTCCACTTTACAAACTTTAGGTCTAGGGGCAGGGAGATCTAATTCTCTTCTGTAAGGGTCCATAGGGGGTACATTATCCTCCTTTAATGCCTTCCCTTATAGAGGAGGTCACATCCCTCCTTCGTCCCCTTTGCTCAGCGATACTCACCAACATTCCGCCGGACAAAATACACACCATAGCACATTTGGAGCAGGGAGTCAAGGACCACCTTCTCAAAATATGTTGATAGGTTCGACACCATTTTCTTTGTTTGGGGCATTTGGTAACAACCCTTTCGCGTTAGCTGCTTTCCTGACCAGGGGAAACCCCAGTTATGGACAACTTAATCCTATGTAGGGTACTATTCCTACACAGGGGGAAAACCCAGGAACTTCTTCCGCACTAGGACCTTGGAATTATTAGCAGGGATCTTTTCCCTTGTCAGGAATGTCAATCGAGGGAAAATCCTTTCATAACCAATGGAACCCCGGGCAAGGTGTAGGACCTATGCGCATGGGATCGGCATGGGGCAACCCTTCCCAAAGTCCTCTGAATGTAATTCATTCCCAACCGTCTACATCCTATTTCAGGAATCGGTCGATGATGTCTCCCCAAATGTAGAATCTATACGCTATTCAAGGCCATGGTTTTTACCAAAACCCTGGCCAACAACCCAACTTTTCCTGGAAACCTGGTGCCAGTCAAAATCCAAGTCCCTTTTTCCATGGTTATCACCAACAACCCAAACTACCTTTCTTGGCAACCTTACGATTGCTAGAATTAACAAGGTTGTTGAATGACCCCATCTGTCACGATCTGCATTGGCCCCCTATGCCGATGAAATTGCCTTCGAACATACCAAAGTTTGAATTCAAGCCTAGTGAATATCCAAGGGATCATGTGACTACCTTTCACCTTTGGTGCCCATCTAATTCATTGAAAGATGACTTCGTATAGTTGTGATTGTTTCAACACACTCTCATTTAGAGTGTTGCAAAATGGTACATTGAGCTCGACTGCTCAAAACACTCTTCCTTCGGAGAATTAGCAATGGATTTTCTAAACCATTTCTAGTTACCTATGAGATATGATGCCGGCACAAAATTGTTGGCCAATTTTGAACAGACAAAGGTGGACCATATCTCGGATCACATATGAGAATGGAGATGCCAAAAGAGTTTGATTAAGGTGACAGTCCCACCAACATTCCTGCTTGAGTGTTTCCTTAAGTCTTTGGTCCCACAGTTATCCAAAGACATCGCAACGTTGGGAGTGTTTTCCAAAGAAGATACAATCATGAGAGCTTTGTTGGCATGTTTTACAAGCAGAGTATGCTTGTCATTAATGGCAATTATAGTAGCAATGATGGCTTGAGTACAGGAAGGATGTGCCAGGTGGGCACCAAAAGTCTTTTGTGAAGATGTTGTAGAGAAAGCTCAACAAGATCAGAGTATGCATCGATGGATCTCATTCAGATTTCCCGATGAATGTCATATCCAAGCTAGAGGTCTGACCGACATTGAATCTAGGAGAACCTGCACGCTCTTTAACGAGCAAGGTGACATACGAAACCCCAAAAAATCCAAAACAAGCACCTCAACGAAGACTCCATTTTGGATTTTTGGTTACTGGGAGATGGAGAAGTCAAGAGTTAAGATTCTCCAACACAGGAGTCCCGAAGTCACGAAATGTGAAATCCCAAAATCATGAAACAGGATCACCACTTGAAGTATTGAATACCGGGATTTTGGCTACCGGGAGATGGATATGTCAGAGACTCTCCTCAACAGCAGCCCAAAGTCGTGAAATGTGAAACCCCAAAATCATGAAATAGGTGCATCGCTTGAAGTTTTGGCTACCGGAGTTTCAGACACCGGGAGATAGGGATGTCATGGACTCTCATCATCAGGAGTCCCAAAGTGCTGAAATGAGAAATCCCAAAACCTGAAAGAAGGCACATCACTCAGAGTGTTGGATACCAGGAGATGGAGATGTCAAAGAATCACATCATCAGGAGTCCCAAAGTGTTGAAATGCAAAAACCTGAAACAAGCGCATCGCTTGGAGTGTTGGATACCGGGATTTTGGTTACCAAGAGATGGAGATGTCAGGGATTCTCATCAACATGAGTCTCGAAATCAAAAAATGCGAAATGGAAAAATGATCTGAGTCATTGGTTCAAGGAGACCGTGGACCGTTGATCCGACTCCATTTCAAAAGTTGTGGATACCAGGACTTCGGATATCGGGAGATGGAAATGATAAAGACTCTCATCATGAACAGTCCCGAAGTCACGAAACATGAAGTTGTGAAATTAAAAATAGTCCATACTAGAGTTTTGGATATCGAGAGTAGGAGAAATAAAGAGTAAAGACTCTTCATCATAAGGAGTCCTGAAGTCGCAAAACCCGACGCCGAGAAATGATAAAGAATCCATACCAGAGTTTTGGATACCAGGAATAGGAGAAGTCAAGAGTAAAAACTCTTCATCAGAGGAGTACCGAAATTGCGAAACTCGAAATTGTGAAATGTCATAGACAAGCTCCATTTCGGATTTTCAAGCATCACGACATGGAGAGTCAAGAAACTTCACCTCAAGAGTGCCAAAATGTAGAAATGCCGAAATGAAAAATTATGAAATGCAATTTTTAAATAAGGCTATGGTCATATCCATTGGTCACATCGGCGAGAGATAAAGGAAAGAGCTAGAGAAACCAAGCTCCATTTCGAGGATCGCAACATGGAGTGTCGAGACACTTGATCACACAAATCCTGAAATGCCGAAGAACAGAATGTCGAAATGAATGCAATACTTAGAGAAGTTAATCCAACGGCACAGATGAAATTGAATAAGATCGGAGGGCTACTGTTGCACTTCACAGTGTAACTGCTAGAAACAAATGATGGTTTTTGCCATAGGATGAGCTCATCTATGAAAGAGAAGATGAAGAGTCTCAACTACCAGAGAAGCTAATGAATCTCGACATAACCCACAGTGATTATGGATGCGTGGGAAATAAAAAAGCGGTGAGAGAAGCTGAAGAGTTGCGATGATGATCAAGCAGAGCACTCGAGATGGAGGGAGCATGCAGAAGCATGGAAACATAACATGCACAAGGAGGACATAGACTATAAGTATGAAGAGAAAAGAAGATATTATGGTTGCTATGGTGAGGTATGCATCTGTGAAGAAGGAGGTGGAGTGCAGTAGTGGAAATGGACAGAAGAGAAAAGGTGCATTGAATGGGAATGGTGCAGAAAGATCAAGAGGCAGAAGAAAAAAAAAGTGCAATGGAAGCGTGTAGGAAGACAGTGGGGAAGACAGAGTAGTGAAATATTACAGAACAATGATGAGACTGGTAAGTTGTTGTTGAACACTATATCACTGTAATAAGTCTCAGTAATTCATATTCATAAACTAGGGTGGTAGGGAGGTGCTAGGGAAGACCAGTGTCCTCATAGGTTCAAGTAGGTGCTTGAACAGAGGGACTTGTAGCTTCCTTCTAGTTGGTCCTAGAGAAACCAGGGAGTTGGTGCTTCCTTCTAGTTGGTGCTAGAGAAACCAGGGAGTTGGTGCTTCCTTCTAGTTGGTTCTAGAGAAACTAGGGAGTTGGTGCTTCCTTCTAGTGGGTGCTAGAGAAAACAGAGAGTTGGTGCTATCAACAAGTTGCAGCTTAAAAAAAAAAATATTATAGCCTCACAATGAGTTGGTGCTCATATGTATGATAATGTAAAGAATGTAAATAATACTTATCATATAAAAAAGAAGAGTTTTTTACCCTTTATGGGTTTCCTCGAGAAATATCTGTCTTTGTGTATCTCATATATGTGACTGATGTTGAATGTGCCATCGCGTATTTCTCTACATTATTGTGATCATCATTTAGTGCCTTGTAAAGAATTTAAAAGAAGCATAATTGTTTAAGCATGGTAACAACTAAATCACCCCCCCTCTCAGTTTTCAACAATTAGTATTAGAGCCAGCCCCTTTTATCTAAAGGTAGATCCTAGAGCTTAAACATGTCAAGACATGAAGGAAATTCAACCAATAAGGCCCCTTTGTTCAATGGAGCAAACTTTTCCTTCTGGAAAGTTAGAATGAGAACCTACATAATGGATTTAGGTGAAGATGTTTGGGATGTGGTAGATACTAGTTATGTAAAGCCAGTTGTACTAGCCAATACGGATGACAAACTAGAATTTAGCTTCAACGCTAAGGCTATGAATGCTATCTTGAGTGGTCTTGTAGAAGAAGAATTCGTAAAAGTTATGCATCTAGGAACTAACAAAGAAATGTGGGACAAACTCATTAGCAGTTATGAAGGTAATGAAAAGGTAAAGGATGCCAAGATTCAAACCTATAAAATACAGTTTGAACAACTGCAGATGAAGGAAGATGAAACTGTTGGAAAATACTTCCTAAGAGTAGAAGAAATGGTAAATTCAATGAAGGCACTTGGTGAAACAATTGAGGAACCTTCTTTAGTTCATAAAATCTTGAGATCTCTCCTAGATAGGTTCAACTCGAAGGTCTATCCTATAGAAGAACTTAATGATCTAAAAACCTTGGAGTTTGATCAACTTCTAGGAACATTGACTGCATATGAAATGAGAATAGTTAAAGATAAACCTACCTCCAGAGAAGCATCATTTAAAGTAGACAAGAATGAGGATTATGAGCCCGATGAAATTGAAGAAACATTTGTGAAGAGACTGAAGAAGGGATCATGCAAATACAAAGGTAAACTGACTTTCAAATGTTTCAATTGTGGTAGGATAGGTCATTTTGCAAATAAATGTCCCTACAAAGGAAAGGATCAGACATGTGATGATGAGGATAAGTACAAACACATAAATTTATTTAAAGAGAAAAACTTTAAGAAGAAAAGTCTATGCATAAACAATCATGATGATCCTTTAGATGATGAAGACAATGACTCCTCTATTGAAGATAAACTAAATGAATTCATACTTATGGCCAAAGAGGATTATGATAATAACAACACAGGGAGTGATGTTAATGAAGAAGAAGTTGTGGTTGACATGGAAGGATAACTGATCAGTGCACTGGAAGAGATTGACAGACTAAGAATCAAGAACAAAAAGCAAAGACAATTGTTGATATAGTTCAAGAAAGACGGTAAAAAACCTGATGAAGACCTTCTCCTACTAAAAGTAGAATTAGAAGTGGTAAAGAAAATCGAAGACATTCGGAAACGACAGTTATCAGAAAAGAAGGCAAGATGTGAAGCATTAGAGGAAGAAGTAGTGAAAACTAGGAAAGAGATGGAGAAGTTTCAAGCCTTGTATAATCAAAATCTGTCAAGTATCAAAGCCTCAGAAGGATTAGCCACCATCTTGAATCAACAAACGAATCCAAAGTTGAAAACTGGTTTGGGTTATGAAGAGGGATCAAGTAGTGGCAAGCCAAGAAATGAAGAACCCATCAAGTTTGTCAAATATACAACCAATAACAACAACGAACCTACAGGAAAAAAGGAAGACAATCAACTACCCAGGACGAGTAAGGAAAAATATGCCAGAACTGAATCTATAGAACAAATAAGTAATGTGCTCACTGCTAAAAGACGTCATCAACCTAAAAGAAATCAATTTGCACAAAGACGACAACCATTTCCTAGGTACAAAGAATTTTTACATGGCTATTGTTTCTACTATTCTAACTTTGGTCACAAATATGTAAATTGATCCTTAAGACTTAGACATGATCAATTAAGATTTCAAAGGAATAAATACTTCCCACAACAAAGAATGATACAGTCAAGTAACAATCCTTCACATACTACAAATTGCCAAATTAAGTCTAGACACATACAACTAAGGAGGCCAAGAAATAATTAACAGTCAATCAGTAGAAAACACTGCAACAATAAGTTTGACCTATTGAATAATGAGATTGAATGCTACACCTATCATAACTTTGGACATAAATCTATTGACTATCGGTTAAGGAACTATGAACCAGATTCGAAATCCCCTGCTGAAAATGTCAAGTTTTGGAAGAAGAAGGAAAGTGACAAGTGTGGATTAGTATTGTTCGCTCAAAGAAAAACAAACCCTTGGTATATAGACAGTGGATGCTCCAAACACATGATAGGAGACAAAGGCAAGTTTCTATCTCTAAGTGAAAGAAAATCAGGAAATGTAACCTTTGGAAATGATGCTCCAAGGAAAATAAAGGGAAAAGGGATGGTGAGCTTAAGTAATGGAAAATGAAAATCCCAAGATGTTCTACTTGTGGATGGGATGAAACTTAATCTACTCAGTGTAAGTCACATGTGTGACAGAGGATGCGAAGTGTTGTTCATGTCCAAGGACTACAATATAAAGTGTGTAAACTCAGGACAAGTGGTGGCCAAAGGCATAAGGACAAAAAATAATGTATATGTGCTGAAGAAAATAGAGAAGAATGTCATCTAAGAAAACATGATGAAAGTTGGTTATGGCATAGGAGACTTGGACATCTAAAATTTGACCACTTAATCAAACTCTAAAAACTCAAGGAAGTAAAAGATCTTCTGAGAATATCAAAGCCCCAAGATTCAATGTGTAAACCCTGTCAAGGAGGGAAGCAAAACAGGACACAATTTAAATCCAAGATCTTTACTTCAATAGAGAAACCACTCCAACTAGTTCATATGGATTTATGTGGACCATCAAGACAGGAAGGCATAGGGAAAGAAAACTAATTCATGTTGATTATCGATGATTACTCCAGACTTACTTGGGTTTCCTTTCTCAAGGAAAAGGCTGAAGCATTTGAGAAGTTTAAAATATTTAAGGCTTTAACTGAGACTCAAATAGGCAAGAGATTAAAGGAAGTAAGATCAGACTGGGGAGGAGATTTTATGTCAAGAGACTTCAAGGAATTTTGTGATGAGCATGGGATCAAGAGAGAATACACAATCCCAAGAACTCCACAACAAAATGGAGTTGTTGAGAGGCAAAACAAAATAGTGCAGGAAATGGCTAGGTCAATGATGAATGAGAAGAACATTGGCCAAACCTACTAGGTAGAAGAAATACACACAACAGTCCATGTTCTTAACAAATCTCACCTCATATCACAAAGTGACAAGACACCTTATGAACTATGGTTTGGGATACCTATTTCAATTAAACACTTCAAAGTCTTTGGGAGCAAATGCTACACAAAAAATAATGATGAGAACCTTGGTAAATATGATGATAGGGCTGATGAAGGTATCTTCTTAGGGTATGCTACAAATAGTAAAGGATATAGATGCTATAATAAGAGGTTCTATTAAATGGTTGACTGTATTGATGTAAAAGTTTATGAAGGAACACCAGCAAGAGAGATGTACAGTAATGATTCTTCTATAGAAGACAGAGCTAAAGTTGAAGATGAACAGGTCTAAGAATCATAAAACAAAGACTTTGAATCAGATGAAGACTCAGACACTCAGACAGACTCAAATCAACAGTCAACTTCAAATTCCTCCTCCAGAATCATTCAAAATAATCATCCTTCAAGTTAGATAATTGGAGAAAAATACAAAGGTGTACAAACTAGGAGAAAGCTAATAAAAACCACTGAACAATCTCATATATCTTTCATATCCATGCTAGAACCCAAGAATTTCAGTGAAGCCAACAAAGATGACCACTAGGTTAAAGCAATGAATGATGAACTTGATCAGATTGAGAAAAACAATACGTGGGAGATGGTTCATAGACCTGAAGGTAAAAATGTCATTGACTCCAAATGGATCTTTAAGAATAAGTTGAATGAGCAAGGACAAGTTGTCAGAAACAAAACAAGGTTAGTCTGTAAAGGATATGCTCAGATAGAAGGACTGGATTTTGATGAAACATTTGTGCTCGTAGAAAGATTAGAAGCTATCAGAATGTTTCTTGCCTATGCTTGTCATAAAAGGTTTAAAGTCTATCAAATGGATGTCAAGTCAGCTTTTCTAAATGGATATTTAAATGAAGAAGTATATATGGAACAACCAAAGGGTTTCGAACTGTCTAATAACCCTAACTTAGTATGCAAGATGAATAAATATTTATATGGATTAAAAAAATCTCCTCGTGCATGGTATCACAGACTAGATACGTATCTCAAAGACAAACGGTTCAAGAGAGGAACAACTGACAACAATTTGTATATTAAAACAGAGGATAATAATTTGCTCATCATATTGGTCTATGTAGATGACATCATCTTCATATGTAATAAGGATCCATTGGTACAATGGTTTGCTTCTACCATGGAATCTGAGTTTGAAATGTCCATGATAGGAGAACTGTCATTTTTCCTTGGTCTACATATTACTCAAAGGTATGAAGGGATGTTCATTTATCAAGGAAAATATCTAAGAGAAATGCTAAAAAGATTTCAAATGGAAGACTCCAAACCTATGGGTACACATATGGTTATTGGATGTAAATTAAGCAAGGATGATGAATCACCTGATGTTGATCAAAGTTCATATAGATCAATGATAGGCAGCATGTTGTACATCACAACATCTCGCCCAGACACAATGCATGTTGTAGGAATGGTAGGAAGATTTCACTCTGCACCTAAACAAAGTCATTTTCAAGCTGTCAAAAGAATATTCAGGTATTTGAAAGAAACAATGACTTATGGTCTGTGGTATCCCAGAAATCAGAATTTTCAGTTAACTGCTTATTCAGATGCAGATT
>JZKD02S1672663.1:332760-343338 GCA_000966675.3 Picea glauca
GGTCCTTCCTTTATTATTATCCAACAAATGAAGGGATACAACCTACAACAAAACCCATTGTAACTTCCTCTTCTTTCTCTCACAGTCTCCTCTCTCAGAATACAATATTCACCATAAATCATAGCCGCGATACATTTCCCTCATAAAAGAGGGTTGCCTTCTAGGGAAAAAAACCCTAACATAATCTCTACCGTTAGATCTTCGACCTTATAATGAATGGTCCAGATTTACAATGAAATTACAATATACTTTTATAAGGCAATTTTTTCTTTGGGGGCTTCGCCCCCAAACCCCCTCTTGCCCCCAGATTCCCCAGTCGGGGGGATGGACTCCACGGACCCCGCAGAGGGGGTACCCCCCCTCTGCACTCCCCCGCATGGAAGAGTGTACATACTTCTGGGGTGTAAATACTTCATGGGGTATAAACATGGCTGAAAGCAAGGACCTATGAATTAGGAAGATAATCAGGCTCCACAACCAACAAGGCATTCTTCCTGGGTGACTCATTAGTAGCATGGATTAGTAAAAATAAGGGTTCCATTTCTTTATCAACTACATAGGCAGAGTATATTGTTGTTGCTACCTGTTGCACTCAGGTATTATGGATGATTCAAACACTTGCAGACTTGGAAGTAAAATACGTTGCACCGATCCCCATTCATTGTGACAACACAAGTGCCATCAGTGTGTCTAAGAATCCAGTATTCCACTCAAAGACCAAGCATATACCCATAAAATACCATTTTCTGAGAGAGAAGGTCACCAATCATGTTGTTCAGGTTTAGTACATTTCAACCATAGAACAAATAGCAGACATCTTTACTAAACCCCTAGCTAATACCCCTTTTGAATATCTCCAACAAAAGTTGGGTTTCATCCCATTTCATACCTAAGAGAGTCCATCCTGTTATGCGGAGTCTTATATTGATTTCATATCTGATACCTCCTAAAAATACTGCAACAACTCAGGGGGAGAAAAGAACAGGTCAGGGTGCCTTGGTTGCCATCAATGACAAAGGGGGAGATTGTTGGCATGTTTTATAGGCAGAGTATGCTTGTCATTGATGGCAAGTACAATAGTGATGATGGCTTGAGTACAGGAAGGATGTGCCAGGAGGGCACTAGAAGTCTTTTGGGAAGACACTACAAAGAAATCTCAACAAGATTAGAGTATGCAGCGATGGATCTCATTGAGATTTCCCGACGAACGTCAGATACAAGCCAGAGGTCCGATCGGTGTTGGATCTAGGAGAACTTTCATGCTATTTAACGAGCAAGGTGACATACGAAACCCTGAAAAATCCAAAATAGGCACCTCAACAAAGACTCCATTTCAGAGTTTCAATTACCGGGAGATGGAGAAGTCAAGAGTCGAGATTCTCCAACACAGGAGTCCCGAAGTCGCGAAATGCGAAACCCTGAAATCATGAAATAGGTGCACCACTCGAAGTATTGAATACTAGGATTTCAGCTATCAGGAGATGGAGATGTCAGAGACTCTCCTCAACAGGAGTCCCGAAGTTGCAAAAAATTTGAAACCCCAAAATTGCAAAATAGGCGCATCGCTTGAAGTTTAGGCTACTGGAGTTTCGGATATTGGGAGATAGGGATGTCATGGACTCCCGTCATTAGGAGTCCTGAAGTGCCAAAATGTGAAATCCCAAAACCCAAAAGAAGGCACATCACTCAGAGTGTTGGATACTGGGATTTCAGTTAGCAGGAGATGGAGATGTCAGAGACTCACATCATCAGGAGTCCCGAAGTGTCGAAATGTGAAAACCCGAAACAAGCGCATTGCTTGGAGTGTTGGATACCAGGATTTCAGTTACCGGGAGATGGATATGTTAGAGACTCTCATCAACAGGAGTCCCGAAATCATGAAATGCAAAATGGTGAAATGATCTGAGCCATTGGTTCAAGGAGATTGTGGACCGTTGATCTGACTCCTTTTCGAAAGTTGTGGATATCGGGACTTCGGATACCAGGAGATGGAAATGACAAAGAATCTCATCATGAAGAGTCCCAAAGTTGCGAAACCTGAAGTCATGAAATGAAAAATACTCCATACCGGAGTTTCGAATACCGGGAGTAGGAGAAGTCAAGAATAAAGACTCTTCATCATAAGGAGTTCCGAAGTCGCGAAACCCAAAATCGAGAAATGATAAAGACTCCATACCAGAGTTTTGGATACTGGGAGTAGGAGAAGTCAAGATTAAAAACTCTTCATCGAAGGAGTCCCAAAATCACGAAACCCGAAATCGCAAAATGTCACAGACAAGCTCCGTTTCAGGGTTTCGGGCACAACGACATGGACAGTCAAGAAACTTCACCTAAAGAGTGCCGAAATGCTGAAATGATGAAATACAAAATTACGAAATGAAGTTTTTAAATAAGGTTATGGTCATATCCATTGGTCACATCGGTGAGAGATAGAGGAAAGAGCTAGAGAAACCAAGCTCCATTTCAGGGATCACGACATGGAGTGTCGAGACACTTGATCACACAAATCCTGAAATGTTGAAGAACAGAATGCTGAAATGAATGAAAGACTTAGAGAAGTTAATCCAATGGTGTAGATGAAATTGAATAAGATCGGAGGGCTACTGTTGCACTTCACAGTGTAACTGCTAGAAAAAAATGATGGTTTTTGCCAGAGGATGAGCTCGTCTATGACAGAGAAGATGAAGAGTCTCAGCTACCAGAGAAGCTGAGGAATCTTGACATAACCCACAATGATGATGGATGTGTGGGAAAAAAAAAAACGGTGAGAGAAGCTGAAGAGTTGTGATGATGATCAAGCAGAGCACTCGAGATGGAGGGAGCATGCAAAAGCATGGAAATATAGCATGCACAAGGAGGACAGAGACTATAAGTATGCAAAGAAAAGAATATATTGTGGTTTCTATGGTGAGGTATGCATCTGTGAAGGAGGTGGAGTGCAATAGCGGAAATGGACAGAAGAAAAAAGGTGCATTGAATGGGAATGGTGCAAAAAGGACAAGAGGTAGAAGAATAGAAAAGTGAAATGGAACCATGCAGGAAGACAGTGAGGAAGACAGAGCAGTGAAATCTTGCAGAACAGTGATAAGACTGGTAAGCTGTTGTTGAACACTATATCACTGTAATAAGTCTCAGTAATTCATATTCATAAACCAGGGTGGTAGGGAGGTGCTAGGGAGGACTGGTGTCCTCATAGGTTCTAGTGGGTGCTTGAACATGGGGAGTTGTAGCTTCCTTCTAGTTGGTGCTATAGAAACCAGGGAGTTGGTTCTTCCTTCTAGTTGGTGCTAGAGAAACCAGGGAGTTGGTGCTTCCTTCTAGTGGGTGCTAGAGAAAACAGATAGTTCATGCTCTCAGCAAGTTGCAGCTTGAAAAAATAGAGGTTGTAGTCTCATAATGAGTTGGTGCTCATATCTATGATAATGTAAAGAATGTAAATAATACTTATCATATAAAGAAGAAGAGGTTTTTACCCTTTATGGGTTTCCTTGGGAAATATCTATCTTTGTGTATCTCATATATGTGACTGATGTTGAATGTGCCATTGCTTATTTCTCTTCATTATTGTGATCATCATTGAGTGACTTGTAAGGAATTTAAAAGAAGCATAATTGTTTAAGCATGGTAACAATTGATTCACTCCCCCTCTCAGTTGTCCAACAATCTTAGCAACTTGAAATAATTTATTCTCAGTCTGCTCTCCTATATGAGATCTTGTTGGATGCGTCGCGATCCATACTTGATAAAACCAGACATAGAGTTGGACTACATGCCGATAGTATTGTTGGTTCAGCATAAGAAAATCATGATGAAAAACTGACAAAACAATTGCAATAGCTGTCTATACAACACACAGTGGCTAGCTAGACCACTTGTCTGATTGCTCCCCCTACCCAAATGTCGGATGTACACATTGTCCAATCGACAAATCCAAAGGCCACCTAGCAGCTTGATAGAAAGAAGAAACAATGTAAGAAGGGTAAGGGGGATAAGAAACCCACAAATAATGTTGGTGGGGGAAACACTGAAAAAAGGAAAGCAAAGTATCCATGTAACCTATGCACAGAAGACCACCCGACTCATTAGTGCCCTCGGCTTGCGGAGGCCGAAAATTTATTGTCACAGTAGCAACTTGTCGTGTTAACAAACCCATTTCAACATGGGCAAAATATAACCCAAGCCTCTACAAGCACAGAAGGGGGCAATCAAGGACCCCCTCCACCTGTGAATAATCCTACATCTGCGAATGTGTATATGGTGAAAGGTGATGCCTACATATCGACTAGAGAACATGACTACAGTAATCCAAGTACCTATGAGAAAGGTAAAGAAGCTGAAATACCATCTCTTCCTCTTCAAATCGAGAATAAATTGGGTGAAACCATGACAAGAATCCAAAAAGGTGCATTCAAAAAATCTTCTCATAACCCAAATGTAGGGGCTGCCCAGAACTACTCTGTGGTGGAGGATTTTTCTCAAACCCCTTGTGTGATGTTGGCTTTGGAAGTCCTCCAGAGCTGCCCTTGTCAGAGAAAGGCTCTGTTACCTACTTTAGGATCTGACAAGACTTGTAATCCAAGTACAATCATGCTTGATATGACTGACTTAAAACCTGGTCTTCCTTACCACGTAGCATTCCAGATAGTAGTGGCTTATTCCATGAAAACTTTTACTTGGAACATTTTTCGCATGGTGGTTGATGAGGGTGCCTCGACATGCGTAATGTCTTTGGTGTTTTGGAAGGTCATTGGCTAGCCTGCTTTGTCTCCATCACCTACTCTCCTCACTACTTTCGATGGTCATTCTTTCAGGCCACATGGCATCATCCCTTCTTTCCTAGTGCAGTTAGGGGGGAAAACTGTGTGTGTCGAAGTTGAAGTAGTTGATGCATCACTTGGCTACAATATTTTGTTAGGAAGGAGTTGGACCTATGCCATGCAATAAGTGGTCACAACAATTTTCTGGGTCTTGTTGTTTCCACACGAAGGCCGGATCATGACCATTGATCAGTTGTCTTTCTCCCATTATGACCATTCATTGGGGGCATTTGTGGTCCCAATGATTGATAATCCTCAACCTGACATAGTCAACATAGGAGTTGGTTTGTTCCCACATTTGATGGGTACATTCGAATATCCACCTCCTCAAGGTGATGTGAAGTTCATATCAGACCATCATAAGGTTGAGATTTTCCAGGTTTCATCGTTTCGTACAACTTACTTCAATGATCTGTGGATTCTTCCTTCCCCATTGTTCACGATGGAAGGGACAGGGCACCATGGCATGTCCATGCCCTTGTCTATGGCAGAAGTAGTGTACTCTTTAGTCCAACAAGCTTCTACCGATCCTGATCCAACTCCTTCACAAGAGTTAGATCTGATTCTAGAGCCTATTTGGGCTCAAGGTTCCCTCGCTGATATAGACTCTTTAGACTTAGTTTTTCCCTCCAACGAAGCAATCATTGAGGAAATGAACAGTCCAGACAAACCCTGGGATGATCTTCATCACAAATCTTAGTTCCTCCTAGAGTTAAGAAAAATTGAAGTAGGGGAATTCACTTTGACTATGGTTGGAGATAGGTATTATCCTATCAATCCCTTGGCTACCCACGATGTTTATGCCAAAGATAATATGGAAACCATTGCTAAAATGATACCTATCAATATCTCCAAAACCCCTGGCATCGTGGAGAATGTTTTCATCGGAGATGACTACTCCCCTGAAGAGATTTGAACCTATACAAATTTATTTAAATAATTCCATGACGTTTTTACTTGGTCTTACGAGGAAATGCCAGGCATTGATCCAAAAATTGTCAAACATGAAATCATAACTTATCCTGATGCTAAGCTGGTTTGTCAGAAGCTTCATCCAGTCAATCCTAGGAAAGAAGCAACTATAAAGGTTGATGTAGAGAAACTTCTTAAGGAAGGTTTTATCTACCCCATCCATTTGACCCAATGGGTGTCAAATCCCGTCTCGGTTGACAAGAAATAGGATACGATTCGCGTATGTACAGACTTCCATGATTTGAACAAATCCTGTCCAAAAGATAATTTTCCCACACCATTTATCAATCGGATTGTCGATGAATGTGCAAGTTGTGATTCCTTTTCTTTCATGGATGGTTTTTTGGGATACAATCAAATATAGATCAAACCCGAAGACTAATACAAAACAACTTTCATCTGTCGATGGGGTACATTCTCTTATCGTAAATGCCTTTTGGTCTGAAAAATATTGGAGCCACCTTTCAGCAGACTATGTCTTTTTCTTTCCACGACCTCAAACATATAGTCGAAGCCTACTTAGATGATTTATAATCATGATCTCATAAGAGAACTGATCATCCCACACACCTCCGACTTATCTTTGAGATATGTCGCTACTTCGGGATTTAGTTGAATCCTAACAAATGCAGCTTTTTCATAACGTCAGGCTGTCTTCATGGTTTCATCATTTTGACAACAGGGATCATGGTCAATCCTCTCAAGGTTGAGGTGATAGTTTAGTTGCCTCCCTCATGTACAATCCTTCATCTTCAAAGATTACAAGGTAAGGTGAAATTTTTACGAAGTTTCATCGCAAATTATGCCGAGATCAAAAAGGGTTTTATGCGCTTACTAAAGAAAGACATTCATTTTCTTTGGGATGAATCTGCTCAACACTCTTTTGATGCATTAAAATGTGCCCTTGTGATTGCCCCACTGCTTCAGCCACCCAATTATAATAAGGATTTTTTATTATACTTGGATGCGGCAGAGTCGTCCATCGGTATGGTCTTAGTTCAGGAAGACGATATGCTCTCAAAATATGTGATTTATTACCTGAGTCGAGGCCTGGTGAGACTAGAACTCAACTATGCCCACATTGAAAAACTCATATTGGCAGCAGTTCATGTTGTCCAACGGTTCTGTCATTATATCATGTTTCGCAAGACTACCGTCATTGCCATTGTGAACCCATTTTAATACGTATTGACACGATGGGTAATTGGTGGGAAAATCAGTAGATGGATAGTTTTCCTCCAGGAATTTGACTTAGATTTTGTTTCAGTGAAGTCTAAAAAGTCGTTGGTCTTTGCGGAACTCATTTCGGAACTTCCAGTCGAGTCAGGTGATGTTATTCCCAAAGAGTCACCTATTTAAGCAGACATGTTTTTGATCGCATCTTCGGACCCCTAGTATGAAGATATACTTGTCTATCTCCATACTTTGAAGTGCCCTTCCTCTACTTCTAATGATTAGCGTCGTCGCATACACCATTAGGCCAAGAACTATCTCATACTCGAAGATACTTTGTATTTCGAGGTGTAGATTGCATCCTTCATAGATACCTCACTCATGAAGAAGTAGAAATCATGCTTAACGATTGCCACACTGGAGCTTGTGGCGGTCATTTTTCCGGGTTGGAAACAACCCAAAATATTTTACAAGATGGTTACTTCTAGCTAACACTCATCAAATATTATATTGAATCAGTCAAGAAGTGCCACATGTGTCAAATCTTCTCATGGAAGATGAGGGAACACCCCTCTCCCATGTTTCTTATCATCACCATTGGACCCTTCACCAAGTGGGGGATTGATTACACTACCTGAAACCCTCCTTCAACAAGGGGGCACCATTATATCATCATAGCAGTATATTACTTCACCAAGTGGGTTGAATCTATGCCAATGTTCAGGGATGATGGAAAAATTGTCGCCCTCTTTTTATTTAACCATATTATAGCAAGGTTCGGTGTCCCGAGAGAGATTGTCACTGACCATGGAAGTCACTTTCAGAACACAATGATGACCATGTTAACATCAAATCTTGGGTTGAGGCAAGAACATTCTTCACCCTACTATCCCCAAGTGAATGGCTAGGTGGAAGCTGTTAATAAATCTCTCAAGACCATTCTACAGCGAATGATCAATTCGGCCAAATAAAATTGGCATTTGATGTTATACTCAACCTTATGGGCCTACTGAACGTCTGTCAAGATTGCAACTAGTTTCTCACATTTTCAACTCATTTACAGGATGGAAGCAGTCTTGCGTATAGAGTGTCAGATCCCATCTCTAAATTTGGTAGTACAATTATTACTAGACACTTCACCACTTGAAGAAATTTTTTTATACCTCGAACAACTCAATGAGCAACATCGTGATCTAGCCTTGGACAATGAAGCTCACAAGCAAAGAGTCAAGTGTCAATATGATCGGTCCATTCGCCCTAGGATTTTCTCTAAAGGTGACTTTGTCTTGGTCTATGACCAAGATAAGGACCCCCTGGGGGTGGCAAGTTAAAACCTATGTGGTTAGGACCTTTAATCGTGAAAGAAGTTTTGAAAAAGGGTGCTTATCGTCTGGTAGACTTTGAGAGAAATGATTTGGAAGAGCCTAGAAATGGGCTCTAGCTAAAGAAGTATTACTCATAGGTATGTCACCTGGGGTAACTTTTTGTAATGTATGTATAGTTCATACATTATTTAGTATTTTAGTTTTGTGTCTTTTGGTTTTGTGGACGTGTTATTTTTGATGTTATCTTTTTCACTGTGGCAGATATCAAGTGAATCAGAGGTGTTCTTTGGGTTTGGCGATGACTCTAGCCAAAACACTCAGAGGCTTGCTTCCACTACTTGGGTGATTTTCACACCTCAAGGCCAACTACTATCTTCAGGAGGTATCTGTTTAGGTGACACCACAAAAAATGTTGCTGAATACAGTGTAGTTTTAGAGTTGCTTCCTGACTCTTTATCACAAGGTATATCTTGCCTCCGGGTTTATTTAGATGCTCAGATGGTTGTGTCTCAGTTAAATGGAGTTTACCGTGTTTATGATCCCACTTTACATCGACGGTTCCTTAGGGTACGTCTCTTAGAACGAAGCTTTGATTACATTACGTATATCCATGTTCCTAGGATATTGAATCAAGTTAAAGACAACCTAGCTAATCATGTATTAGATTGGCATATTGCACATATGTAAAGACAAATACACACACGCACATGTAAATACATTTGTAAAGTAGATGTAATCCATAAACACATAAAAGAAATAAAAATCCATATAAATTATCACAATATCCGAGTACATGGGTGGGCGCAAGCACCTCAAAAATACGACCAATAACGAGTCATAAGTCTTATGCCCTCAAAAATGTACAAGTAGTTCCCTCAGCACGAAAAAGTATAGCCTAACTAGGGACGGGCCCTGTGGGTCCGGTTATAATAGTCAACATCATGTGCCAAACACCGAAAAAGACAGACCCACGTCCTTGGTGCCCCCACCACATGAGGTTGCATAGATGGTAACAGATCCTAGATCTAGGCCATGGGGACAGTATGAGCGAGTGAGGTAAAGTTTCTCTCTACTCATCTCAAAAATCACTTAGCCTCATCGGCTGGAGGCCCTACCACTGTTGTTGGCCCATCAGCTATGGATGGCATGGCCTCTGACCGAGGACGTCGCCTGTTCCTTGCATAGTCCACTGGTTGCACTGGCCCCACATATGCACATGATAGACACATATCTATCAAGTACTCTGGTTTATAAAAAAAAAAAAAAAATTGATATATATAAAAACAACAATAAAAAAAACAAAATCTTACCCATCTTGCCACACTCTTCGCCAGGAGGTACCAATATCTCAGGATCTCTCGAGAAGTCAATCCCAGCATAGGGGTAATCCTCTATGACCAGGATCTGTCACAACAACCAAGAAATTTTTTTTTCATCAAAAGCCTCAATGGTCCTTCCCCTCCCCTGTTGTGGCATCAACATCGCCCATCTGCACAATGTCATTTTTCCACCTCCACTTCTTGCATCTTGTTGTCTTTTCCGCTTTTCCATAGGATCGATCCCATCATATTGTGACACAGAACCATCATTGTTTCTTTAGCAGTGTCATAATTTGGTGGTAGATCCTACCATAACATGGATGCCCTAGGTAGATCCTGGTTGCATTTTGGTGTCCATGCTGTCACTAATGATTATAGGCTCAGGAGTCCTCATTAGTTTTTCCTAATTACAAGTTTGAGCCTCATTTGCATGATTCATTGTCAATCTTGACCTCACCCTCAGGACTCCCACAAAACATGTCAGGTCTTCTTTTAATCCCTTTTCAAACCCTCTAAACATGAAAAGATTATTGATCGATCTTGTGACCTTTCATGCTCGTTAAAATGAAATTTGAAGTCACATCTATCTGGGGGTAGTTTATCCCTTTTTCGGTCCAGATGGCCAACTGTACAAACAAAGGTATACTCTAGGAGCTCTAGTGTTGTTTGGTATTCTACCCTATGGACTAATAAGCTAGGGCTCTAAGCTCATACGCAGATCATGACCCTCAAGACTTAACTTTTAACCTTCTACCCGAATCTAAAACCCCTTTTTTCACATGCACACAAGGAAAGAATGAACCAACCTTTTTCCGACGGTTGAAGTAGATCCTCCGTTGAGCTTCTTATCTTCTTGCTGCTGCTGCTCCTTCCAAAAGCTTCCCTACAATCAAGACAAGACTATGCATGCATGCTACTGATCTATTCTAAGGTTAGAGATAAAAACACAAATCCAATAACATAGATAAGACT
>JZKD02S1672663.1:349928-365187 GCA_000966675.3 Picea glauca
GGCCATGCATGGCGGAGAGTTTCAGTTAACTGACAAAAAGCCTTGTGTCTCGGCAGAAACTTCCCTGATTTTTTGCATTGTTAGGTACTCGCGGGCTGTTTTGGGCTAGCCCGCGCATACCCGCGTGCAGTATAAGGACAACAAGCGGATGCCCGCGCCCAATGAGCAGTTAGGGCGCGGGTTGCTTGTTTTAAGTGGTTTTTTGAGGAAATACTCAGCATGGCTTTGGCTAGGAAGAGGCATGAGTTGGCCTGATGCCAGGTAAACCTGTATGGTGCATTTTAGGGTTATAACATCTAGTCCCTTAGAAGAGTATTCTCAGGTATAATTTTAACCCTTTTTCGGGCCTGAGAGACTAAATTTACGAAAAAGGAACCCCCACGGAGTCCATAGTTAAGCTCTTTTCAGATTCCCTAAAATAGAAAAGATCATCGATTGACCTTATTCTTTCAGACTCGTTAAACTGGTCCAGAAGAACATTCTTGATGGAGTCCATAGTTAAGCTTTTTTCAAACTCCTTAAAAATGAAAAAATTGTTGAGTAATCTTGTCTTTATCACAATCGTTAAAATGGTTTTGAATAGACGTCTTTTTTTATGCTAATTTACCCCTTTTTCGAACTGACTAGACTACCTTCAAAAAAGGTACCATAGTGGAGTCTCCTTTTACGTTTTTTCAGACTCTCTAAACATGAAAAATGACCGAGCTTACCTTCTCTGGGCTCATTAAACGTACATCGAAGGATGTTATCATTGTGTCTTGATAATCGCATTTTCATTCCTATGTCTTTGGCCTAATGCTGGCTCCATGTTTCTCTCAACTGACCCATCTAAAACATGCCTTATAACGCAAGCCTTGTAGCACTTTGCCTTTGTGTCTTGACACCTTGACCCCTGGAGGGATTTTTCCAAGCATGAACATTAGTTTAGTCCTTGTGCCTAGAACTCATATGTTTGCAACACTCGTTCCCCCTTTGTAACATAGAATTGTTTATTCTTTTTCAAGCTTTCCATAATTATTTGAAAAAGACAAAAAAATCAAATATACCCCAAAAAGAGGAAGGGAAAAGTATTTTCTTTTTATTGGGAGAAAAATGAGTCACCCTTGAACAAAGCACATCCTTCTATTTGTTAGTCAAGCTCTAGGATTTAATATGAATTTAGGAAGCTATTCTCGCTACATAGAGTTTTGTCCTCCTCCATTTGGTTATTCTTCTAAACATATGGAGAGTTTGCATTGCCTCCTGCATCGTGAACTTATGTCAATGCCATGCTACCTGAGTATCATCATTTGTCATGCTATTGTCCAAGGGAAGTTTTACCAAGCCTGAGTCGGCCCCTTTGTAGTTTGTCTCTTTCCCTCATGCCCTACCATCCCGAAAGTCCAATCAAGTCTTTGTTCGAAATCAATGAAGCCTTCAGTCTGATCATCAAGATCCTCTAGTCCATGCCTGACGATCCGTCGAAGACCTCTAGATAGTGAATTCATAAACTAATATTACACTCCTACCCAAGTTTTGAATATTTTGAAGTTGTTGCTCGAGCTCTGAAGACCTCATCTCTAGCCATCAGGCCTTATCAGCTTCTAGAAGATGGATACTATACATGTATATCTTTTTTTTATTTTTTATTTATTTCAAGATGTAGCTCTGATGTGTATTGCTCACGGCTACACTTTATATAGTTATATGACATGGATCTATAGTGTATTTGATTAGGAGCCATGATTTTATTTCATCTTGAGCATGGGTATGCCTGCCTCGGTGAGACAATTGTTATTTTGCAGATGACACCTCACGATTTCTTGTCCTTGGGCTCACTCGTTCGACATGTTGGTGAAAATTGATAATGTATTTCGACCATCAGATGCTCTTTTGACCTCACACATTAGGGGACATCTCTTATAACCCTAATTTGCACCAGACATGATTACCTAGCATCAAGCCATATTAGATTCCTTCTTTGTCAAAACACCATTGAACAACTCTTCTTAAAAACCCCTTTATAAAGGCCCATGCACCCTACTCCATTACTGAACGCCTGTACATGCTAGCTGCCTCAATACATCCCACATGTACCTACAAAAGCATGAAAAAAGGAAAGTTGATGACGGAACACACAACTTTGGGTAAGTTAACTAAACCTTTCGGTCATGCATGGCTGGTCATTCGACCAAATACCTAGCTCCTTCTAGCATATAAAACAAGGGGTAGGGGTCCTATTTGAAAGGAGGAAAATCATAGTAAAGAAATTGTACCCAAATTGGCATTCCCTTTGTCCCAACCTTTAGCCATTCTTATGCAAAGAGAAGTATAGAGCAAAGCAGTTGGAAGATAGTTGAAGAGGAGCCTAGGACCAATTTCGAGGAGCAGTGTTGACCACATATTGTAAGTTTACTCTTGTGAAGATTAATACAAAAAGGAATAATTTTCCTATCCCACCATATCATGTGTTCAAGTTGAATGTTTATTTTATGATATTGTCACAACTAACCCAACAATTAGTATATGAAATGCATGTTTGTGTCTCTCTCTTTGTGCATGTGTGAATGCATGTCATCTTTGGGAGGAGGCTTGCAATCAAAGAGCGAGAGAAATCAAAGGGATCGACATCAAACGAAGGACTTAAGGTAGAGTTACCGAATCTTGTTGATACCTTTGTATTGCATGAATGTGGGGTTTTGTGTTGGGAGAATAGAAAAAGTATAGGCCTTTTGAATGGTCATTTTCTGCATGCATGATCAAAGCCCTTAAATGCCAAGTCCGTAGGAGGGATTTTCCACCCACAACAGTGCCAAAAATAATTGAAAATATGCCTAAAGTCATCCTTCAACCCAAGATTTCTCAATCCCCTGCCTCACCACATGCACCCAAGAATATAGTAAACCTGAGAATACACCCAGAGTCATCCCAGAATGTAGTTAACCTCTGTTTTCAATTATTCTTTGAGATTCTAGGAGATGACCGACTTACTAAGAAGTTATGGAACACCCTGTACCTAGTCCTGGGAGATGAGGGAACTCCATAAACCATTGTAACCACCAACCTCCCCAAGAATAATACATAGAGAGCACAAAGAATGAAGGTCTGAACTGGAAAATAATTTAGGTTGGAAGCCTAGTTAGATGGCTTTGATATTAAAGATGTCATGCTGGACTTGGGCTCAGATGTCAATATCTTACCCAAAAATAATTGGGAGGATCTAGGGAAATCTCAGTTAGTGTATTCCCCCATCCAGTTGAGAATGGAAAACCAATACTTCATTTTCCCAGTAGGGAGACCAGAATACGTGGAGGTAGATGTTGTGAGAGTTATAATGACAATTGATTTCAAAGTGATTGAAATCATGGGATACAAAGACCCCTACATTGCCTTATTAGGAATTATTTGGGCCTATGAAAATTATGTTTTCATTGAATTAAAGAGGGACACCATGAAATTTGAGGCGGATGGAATAAAGGTATTCCAACCCTTAGATCCGTACTTCAGACATAGATACACTACGCTAATGGATAATAACATGGAGTTAGAAGTTTTGGACTAGTTATACATTATAACCATGGGAATAAGGCCATATTATATTAACCCACTGCAGATGTATCTATAAGTTGGAGAAGTATACAATCAATCGATGAGGACTTAGAACTGGATTTTGATTGATGATAGCAAGGTTCATACAAAATATTCTCAAGACATTGTGAAACTATCAGGGAAACAAGATGGATTAGAACTGATATAAGGAATCACCCAAAATATTATGGTACTTCATATTTGAACAACTTTCTCACTAACATAGATGAAAAAGTTGGGCCAAATCAAAGAATATTGGTTTTTGATATATATTTGAAGGATACCCTAGCTATATGGTGGGCTACTCATGGAGCCTTAATTCTGGATTGGGATGATGAAAAGAGAGATATTCAATGCATATTCCTTAGTAGCGATCAGTTGATAGAAGATATGAACATGGATTTTCAAGGTACACAATTGTTTTATGGGAAGTCTGACCCCAGAGTCCATGTTGAGAATTGCTTAAAATAATGGTGAGTTGCATAAGTACCTTCTCAACTATGAGTTCACCTATTTTTCCATTCGTTAGGGGAAATTCCAAAATCACTGTACACACATGAAGAGACCAGAAGACAAACAAGTTGTTGAAAAACCTTCAAACAACAATTTTGCAGAAATTTATCCTTCACTAGTAAGTCCCCTGAACTTCACTTAGTCCTTCAAACGATTCAAGAGATGTTATTTACTATTGTTTGTAAGAAGAGATCGAGACCAATAGTGTTGTCCCTTGACAAATTTTTGAGGAACACTTGGTCATATTTGACCATTTTTGGGACTTTGACAGCCTGTCAAAGACGAAGCGCAAAGCAAAGCGGAGATTGCAGAAGCTAGACCCCCTTTTGGGTCCTTTTTGGGTTTTTCGGATAATGTAATGGGAAAGGGATGTCAACCTGTGGGTTCACCCATGCTTAGGCCCACTTTTGTAATGTATAAATAAGTAGCTAGGCGATGTAAGAGCATAGATGGCTATAAGCTAAGTGTTAGATCAACATTTATGTGATTGACTTGTAGAGCTGAGTGCAAGTGTTATAAGTGTTGAATGCACAGATTGTAAGGAGGCTCTGTGCTAGATCTACTCGAGGAAGAAGGATATAGCGAGGTGCGTGCAGATCTCCTGTCCTATGTGAAGTAGGATTTTGATATCTCTATGTTGTAACCAGATTGACTGAAGCTAATAAAGAATAAGATTTGGTGGACGTAGCCCCAGGGTGGGGGTGAACCACGTAAATAATGTGTGTTGTGCTTTATGCTTATTCTTAGATGTTTTGTACTGCTAAGTGCTTAGATGTGATTAGATATACTCGTTTATTCTTAGTGTTAGAAATGTATATGAATGCTAGATTTGATGTATATGAATGCTAGATTTGATGTGTATGAATATGCTAAGTGCTTGATCTACCAGATCTGACCTGTCTTGTTGTTGCTAAGTGCTAAAATAACCTAGACCGAAATGAATGTTGCGATGCTTTGTTATGTCGGAAAAGTAGATGTAAGTGGAATATTGATGAATGATCTATGCTAAGTGCTTGCTAAGTGATATAATCACATATCTGTGTCCCAACTAAGGTTACAGACACCTGAGTCTTGCAACCACCCCTGCCTCCACCTCGAGTGATATTTCATCTGCTTCGCAGGTGTTTCCGAAAGGGCTGGTAGTTAGGTTTTTGTTGGTGCATTTTTGTAGCGTTGAACCCTAGGTTTTCCCCTATGACAACAAATGGTTCCATTGCCAGGACCTGAAACTATGATTGCTAGGAACTAAGGGAGAAGAAGCTTTGTGCAAAGATTCATCCTGAAACTATGGAAGCTCTATGGGTGGAACTATGCCCTAGTGCACAGTATTTTACTTCATCTGAAAAGCTTGGTGCTGGAAAGAGAAGGCTAGATATGAAGAAAAGAAGCGAGATCTGAATGCTTGGTGCTCTAATAAAGGTAAAAGTGGGAGTTTCTGAAGAAAAGAGGTCAGATCTAAAGAAAAGAGGTAAGATCTGTAAGCTCAGTGCCCTGATAAAGGTAAGAATAGTTAAAATCTCTTAGATCTGAAAGCTTTGTGCTCTATAGAAGTAAGATAAGTGGAATTTTTTATTTCTAGAGTATGGATCTAGGTATTTTTGATAGATTTTGTCCTAGCTTGAAAACTAGGGAATTGATAGATGAAAAAAAGTTTGATATGACTAGATCTGATAAGCATAATGATAGATATGTTATACCTATGCATAGAAAGAATGTTTGGACTAACAAATGGATGTAGGATCCTAGAAAGAATTTTTTGCAGGCTAGCTACCGTGATCCTGGTGCACAGTACAGAAGAGGTTGGGGATCATTTAAGAGAAAGAGAGGATTAACCCTATGTTACAGTTCCAAAAAACCAAGCCATCTAGCTAAGGAATGCCCTGGTGGGAAACCTAGTTGCCTCTATTGTAAAGCCTTGGACCACGAAGTGTTGGATTGCCCTAGAATGATTGCTAAGCTTGAAAGAATGAATCTAAATGAAGAAAACCCTAAGGCAGATCCAGAAATAGCAGAACCCCAGAAGAATCAGAGAAGATATTACTACAGATGAAAGACACCTTGAATGACCACTGGCATGTTAGATTATTAGAGGCCTTTAAAGAAAAAGAATGCATTGAGGTAAGAATAGGAGACTTCGACATTGATTGTGTTCTGGATGAGGAAACACAGGTGAATGTTATGACAAAGAGAACTTGGGAATCTGTAGGAAGGCCTGCTATGATCCCTTCATTAAGATAAATAGGGTTATTCAGAGAAAAACTGGTAAACATATGTGGAAGACTCACTCGGATATCTATGACTGTCAAAGGAACTTTGATAGAAGAAGATTTTGAGATTATAAACTTTATTGAGGACAGTGCCCTGTTTAATATGTTACTTGGAAAACCTTGGATTGAAAGAGATCAAGCCAGGAATAAGGAGGAAGAAAAGGTTTTAGAACAACATAGACAAGAGTTAAAATATTTCATGACCAGAAGGGCACAGTTGATTGAAGAACAGGAAAACAAATCGAAGCCCGGATGTCCAAGCTACAAAATCATTAGAGGACTCATAGAATATTGGAGTATATGTATTAGATATAGACAAAGTAGTACCCCTGAGTCTTGGGAGAGGACCTCAACAACGCGAAGTGCCTATGCCCAAGGAAAATAAGAATCGGAATGGGAAAATAACTATCGATATGAAGCTCATGGGGAAGAAGGCTAGAAAGCTGAGTAAGAAGAAGGATAAGATTGAAAAGCTATAATAGGTTCCAGAGGGTACCCCATAGAAAGAAACTTTGCAAAATTGGAGCTTCATCAGGATATCAGAACAACAACATTGGTCACTTCACCATGGCGAAGCAATATAGCCATTGGAAGCCGATATATCCATTTGATTGCTGTTGCAAACGGATCACTAACGACTCATCACCAGACCGTTAGACCATGCCACAATGAACAAAACAATAGTTAATGAAGCCCCTTATCTGTTACAAACAATCTTTTACTGAGTTACTTATTTCATCACACCATGCACGGAAGACACTTTTTCTAATCGTGAATTTGAGTCCGCGAACTACATGAATTTTGAACAGTGATTATCCCACTCTTACTCTCTTCCCTATTACAATGCCTACATTACTTTGAGAACCTGAGATGTTGATCCTGAGTGTATATGTATGATGAATTTAGCACAACTGAAGAATATGTAAGAGAGGTACTTGCTAGCCTCAGAGATGAAAGATTCATGTCGAAGAGAGGACTGTCTATAGGTTTATAGGAATCATCAACAAGAGGTGTGCAAGTCTCCCCATCGAATGCTCAAGAAGGAACATCTCGAGCCAGCGTACAAAGAAGAACCAAACATAAAAATGATGTGTCCAGTGCGAAGTTGGTTCCATCCATCCTACCTTCTTACATACCACCTCTGAGCGGTGTGATCAATAGAGACAGTGTGCCTAGAGACTTTGAGTACACTGTAGTCATTGTGTACCTGTTGAAAGGGGTACGCGCAGTCCAAATAGATCAAGACAAGGTTGTAGCATTGAAGTTTAGTGACTTCAACTTGGTATATCATAAAGTTTACAGCATGCTTTCCCCGTACAAGTACCTAACCAGAACCAAGGGAAAGAATTTGAAGATCGTCCCTCAACAATGGATGATGAACCTCGCATAGTCCACTTTGCTGAATGTGATGAGAATCCTACACTTCGAAAGACACCAGGAAGTGAATGCATGTGTAAATTTTCTATTGTCCTGTTACCATAGAGGATACCTATGGTTGAATCATCGTATCACTGTAGATCTGACCTTGATCAGTCAGATCACAGGGCTGAGCATACAGGGCCCTGACCCACAGGATTTCTACCCTAGAAATACTTTAGACCAAGCATTAGCGTAGAGGATTAAAGAAACTCATGGTGATGTTGAGAAAGGTGTGTGAGGCTACAAGGTAGCTTCTATTGAGAAAGGCGCAGTGTGCCTTTCTTGTCAACTGATCGCAAGGAATTTGGTATGCAAGAATTGACCCAAGCAAATATTTGAATTTGTATTCGACCTCGTAGGGAAGTACGCAGAGGGATTATAGATGAACTGGGTGAAGTACTTGGTGAATCAACTAGATATTGATTGCAGAAAAGCCTAGGATTAGGGGCATGAATTCCATTTCAGATGGCTCTTGATACTTATAGATTTTGTTGCATGGGAGATACCGGAAGGTGAAACCTTCCCAGACATCGACCCCTTTGAACCACTGGCCATGAAGTTCAGTACATTGTGGTACTCAAACAATATGATCAAGCAATGGAAATAGAATGTCATCTTCCATACCTACTACAACCAATTGATGATCACCATCCAATCTGAGCCTTGGATGACCCTGAATACCCTCCATCGGTTTCGATCCCTAATGAAGTTCAGCGCGGACCACCACTTCATATATATAATAGCGTGTGTTGATGAGCACAAGGAGAATTTGCATTCTTATTATAAGTTGACAGAAGAAGACCTAGAGGAGATCACCAAGGAATGGTCGACAGACTTCCTTGTCTCAACAAACCCCGCAGAAATGTCTGACATCGACAGCCTAGAAGCTGCCCAGGATACACCTGGGCCCAGTAAGACAAAGAAAAAAAAGGAGATAAAGAAGGCTGAGGAAGTCCAGGATCTAGATAGCCTATCTGTGAGGATGGATTCCATTACACCAGATCAAGGAGGTAATGGTGAAGACTTAGAAGAGGTTGAACAAAAACTAGAAGACGAAGTAGAAATTATAAAGAAAAGGAAGGGTTCACCCCCGGAACCTTCCTCCTGGAAGAAATCGAAGTCACCCGTGACTAATCTATAGACCACGCTCACTCCAGATGACTTCATTTTCCTCATCACAACTATGAATGAAGCCATAGAAGAGATAATAGAAAAATAGGGAGCTAAGCAAGAGACATTGTACAACAAAATTGAGATCGAGCTCCAAGGAGTGCAACAGGCACTTCAGTATAGCCACCCAATCTTCACTGCGCTCCTTCCAGAAGAAACAATAGAAGAGGGAGATGAACTAGTTCAACTCCACAAGATTGCTAACACAATCAAAGTATGCCTTTGAAAAGCAGAGGAAGAAACAATGCAGGCCACCCAGGCCCTAAAGAAGGCACAGGAGGAAATCATTGAACAACGTCGAGCAACACAACAAGAGAAGGACACTCTCCAAGTGAAATTTGAAGAAGACAGAGCAAAGATCCAAAAAGAGAAAGAGAAGTTGCTCATGAAGCAGATATGGATTAAAGAAGCAATCAACAAAGAATTTCACTCTGTGACCGGCTTAGAGAAGAAGGCAGAAGAACCCTTTGAATGCCAAGTGATGAAGCTTGCTGAAGTTATCCAGCAACTTCAATAAAGAGTCGTGGACTTAGAGCTTCAGACCATACCAAGTACCCCACAGGAAGAGTGTGACCAGAAAGAAATGACTACCCAGAGCACAGCAGAAAGGATTAAATCACTCACTGAGGAATGCAAATAGTTAAGTAGCAGAAGTACACAGATTTATGAGAACCTAACCAAGAATCCAGAGTTGCATAAGTGGGAGTCGTAGCTCCAAGAAGAAAAGTAGCATGCAGATATGCTACAAGCGTAGACGAAGGCCTTGTCACCTGTTGAATGGATGATGAGGTTTCACAAGAAATGCACCGCTCAGTAATAGATCCACATGATCCAAAGTAAAGTGATGGAAGTCTTGCAATGACTTCAACTGGTGCAAGAGAAGGCATGTCAACTGTTCATTGAAGTTGAAATCCAAGGGGAAGAACTTGAACAGGTGGTCATCACTGCAGAACAATGCTTGGATGGACCAGTAAATAACACACTCATCTAGGATTTCATCGAGAAAGAGGCCATAGCAATGTAGCAGGTCAAAGTAGCTCGAGCCAAGCTTGAGGCGTTCAAGGCAGAACTGATTAGACCTGAGTGACTTGGGACAAGTCACATGTGAGTGTTGGGGGCCTGTTGGCCCTTGACCAAGTTTTGAGGAACACTTGGTCATATTTGACCATTTTTGGGACTTCGACAACCTGTCAAATATGACGAACAAATAAAAGTGGAGATTGCAGAAGCTAGACCCCCTTTTGGGTCCTTTTTGGGTTTTTGGGATAATGTAATGGGAAAGGGATGTCGGCTCGTGGGTTCACCCATGCTTAGGCCCACTTTTGTAATGTATAAATAAGTAGTTAGGTGATGTAAGAGCATATATGGATATAAGATAAGTGCTATATCGAAATCTATGTGATTGACTTGCAAAGCTGAGTGCAAGTGTTGTAAGTGTTGAGTGCATAGATTGTAAGAAGGCTCTGTGCTAGATCTACTCAAGGAAGGAGGATCTAGCGAGGTGCGCGCAGATCTCCTGTCTTATACAGAGTAGGATTTTGATAGCTCTATGCTATAACCATATTGACTAAAGCTAATAAAGAAGAAGAGTTGGTGGGCATATCCCCAGGGGGGGTGAACCACGTAAATACTGTGTGTTGTGCTTTGTGCTTATTCTTAGATGTTTTGTATTGCTAAGTGCTTATATGTGATTATATAGAATCATTTAGGCTTAGTGTTGGAGATGTATATGAATGCTAGATTTGATTTGTATGAATATGTTAAGTGCTTGATCTACCATATTTAATCTTTCTTGTTGTTGCTAAGTGATAAAATAACCTAGACCGAAGTGAATGTTGCGATGCTATGTTATGTCGGTGAAGTAGATCTAAGTGGAATATTGATGAATGATCTATGCTAAGTGCTTTCTAAGTGATATAATCACAGATTTGTGTCCCATCTAAGGTTGCAAACACCTGAGTCTTGCAACCACCCCTGCCTCTACCTCAGGTGAGACTTCATCTTCTTTGCAGGTGTTGCTGAAAGGGCTGGTAGTTAGGGTTTTGTTGGTGCACTGTTGTAGCGTTGAACCCTGGGTCTGCTCCTATGCCAACAAATAGTATGTTTTGATCATGTCCATTTTATTTAGTCCAATCAAGGCCACAACCCCATCATAATACCTTTAGCTTCATGTAAAATCGATAAAGGTTGGGAAGAATATAATGAATTAGAAGAACTTAAAAACCTAAATATCAAATAAATTGTAGGTACAAAGAAAATCTAGGACACTATACCTAGTCATACATGTAGCTCCTATAATCATCCCATGAAGTTGCGTAAAGTAAATATAGGGAATGGAGAGCATCCTAAGATAGATTCTATATGATATTATTGGGATGATAAAGCCATGAATGAAGTCCAGATCATGTTATGGGAATATGAGGAATTATTCCCAAAAACCTTCTCAGAATGGAAAGGCATAAAGGGAGCCATGGGGGAAATGAATATTGAGATGAAACTCGACTCAAGACCCGTGAATCACATACCATATCATCTCAATCCAAAATTAAAAGAGAAGGTCATGAAGGAAGTGGACAAAATGTTGGTGGCAACACTCATATTTCTTGTCGAAGAAGCAGAGTGGGTTATCCCCATAGTAATATAGAGCAAGAAGGATACAAAAGACAATTGGGTCTGTGTTGACTATAGGATTCTGAATTTTGCATATGTTCATGATCCGTCTCTGAAACCCTTCAATGATGAGGTGTTAGATCAATTTGTTGGGAAAGAAGATTATTTATTTATAGATGTATTCTTGGGGTACCACCAAGTCAGAATTTAAGAACAAGACAAGAATAATACCACATTCATAATTGAGTGGGGGTCATTCACTTAAAATGTGATGTCTTTTGGATTAAACAATTCCCATTCATTCTTCTCCAGGATCATTATAGTAGCTTTTTGTGAATTCATACACAAGTTTCTAAATGTCTTCATGGATGACTAGATTGTATACAATTTGTTGAAGGAGCATGTAGGGATACTATGATTGATGTTTGATAGATGTCGGGAATTACAGATATCTATGAACCCGAGGAAGTGTATTTTTTGCATACTACATGGCTAGCTTCTAGGCCAAATTGTTTTCCAGGAAGGTGTCGTGGTGAACCCATATAAAGTTGTGGTTATCCTCAACATGTCGCCACATACAAGTGCTAAACATTTGTGCTCGATGCTTGGGAATACAATATACTACCATATCTTCATCAGAATATACGCAAGTATCACCACACCACTAAATAAACTACTAAAGAAGTACGAAGAATTTCGGTGGAAAATTGAATGTGAAAAGGCATTTGATATCCTCAAAGAGAAACTCAACACTGCACCCATTCTTGTATACCCCAACTGGGAGATTGAATTCCATGTACATGTGGACACATCATCTATCACCCTAGGATCCATTTTAGCATAACCAGGAGAAGGGAATATGGACCACCCTATATACTTTGCTAGTAGAAAACTTTCTCAAGCTGAACGCAACTACCAAAAAACCGAAAGGGAAGGTCTAGCTAAGATCTATGAATTGCAAATATTTAGACACTATTTACTAGGCTCTCATTTTAAGTTTTTTACTAACCATTCTGCATTCAAATTCCTAGATAATAAGTCAGTCCTTGAGGGAAGTATTTATAGGTGGCTCTTACTCTTTCATGAGTTTTCATTCGAAGTAATTATCAATCTTGGAATATGTAATGTAGGTCCAAATCACCTATCAAGACTAGAATCAGGTGAAAGTGCAGGAGCAGTGGACGATCAGCTCCCCGATGTGGACCTGTTCTGGATTGAAGTCATCCTAGAGTATCTTGAAGACATTTCTACCTTCCTCAACTCATGGACCTATCTAGAAAATTATTCTGCAACTCAGAAAATACACCTGGTGGTCGGAGCAATAGAATACCAACTAATTTAAGGAAAAATTTATAAGATGGGACTGGATATAATTCTCAAAAGGTGTGTACTAACCCATGAGAGGAAAGATATCCTATGGGAATTCCACAATGGATTTGTGGGAGGACATGTTGGAGGGAAATATACAACACAGAAGGTACTTCAAGCTGGGTTATGATGTCCAACATTATTCAAGGATGGTAAAGCTTATGCTATATCTTGCAACATTTTCCAATGAGTAGGGAAGCCATCACGTAGAGATGAATTACCTCTTCATCCAGGTAGAGCAATAAAGGCCTTTGAGAATTGGGTTGTTGATTTCATTGGACCAATTAATACACCCGTAAAGCATTCAAAGGCTAGATATATCATCATCATAGAAGACTATCTCACGCAGTGGGATGAAGTAGAGGCAGTTCATGATTGTTCAACATATACAACTGTTAGATTCATATTTGAGAACATTATTTCCCATTTTGGATGTCCTAGGAGCTTGACCAGTGATGAAGTTAGTCACTTCATCAACATCACTATCACAACATTGATGACATAATTTCTCATCCAGCACCATAATAGCAATCCTTATCATCCACAAGCTAATGGAACAGTGGAGGCATTCAACAAGATTCTAGAAAGAGGACTGATGAAGGTGTGTTGTGCAAACAGGGAGGACTGGAATGATAGAGTACTACAAAGAATCTACAAAAGTACACCCCATTTCGGTTGGTATATGGTAATGAAGTTGTTGTACCTAGATATTTTATCACCCCTAGTCTCTGTATAACACATGCTACTCATATGACAGAGGATGAATCAATAGTGCAAAGGATTGTAGACTTACAGGAACTTGAGGAAGCAATATTCTTAGCTGATTTTCATCAGTCAGTGGAAAAATCTAGGCATAAATCTTGGCATGAAAGACACATTAAGTCTAAGAGGTTTGTGCAAAGGGATAAGGTACTCCTTTATAATAGTCGTTATCAGAAACATCTAGGCAAGTTTCACATGCATTGGTTAGGTCCCTTCCTAGTTGTTGAAATTCGACAATGTGGTGTAGTAAGGCTAGTGAAACTAGATGGTATCCTTCGACTAGGGTGGGTGAATGGTGCATTCCTAAAGCCCTACATTTTCCACACTTGAGAGAGGGATTGTTACTCTAGTCCAAGGGATTTTGTACAATAGTTATATTTTGATTGTCTTTTGTAATTTGTTTTTTGTTTTAGCTGTAATAACACCGGAGTGTGCTTAGTGGCACCATGACATATGTTTTCTTAGTCTAATAACTTGTATATTTTCATAAATTCTTACTCAGAAGTGCGTTGTGATATGAGTCACTGATCCACTCAATCATACACATAAAGTTGTCAATGAATCACATTATGGTCGAGGGCGGGGGGGTTAAATCTAAAATTTATTAATGACTAATCATTAATAACGTCATGTCCAGTTGTAACCCTTAGGTTAACCATTGAAAAATGTAATAATGTCCTATCAATTCTTAAAAATTCCCCGTATGCATATATTATATCGATATTCCCACCACAATTCTCAATTGTTAAAATGGCAAGTCTCGCATGTCAGCCACGTGTTGGTCAGGCCACCCATTAAAGTCAAGATCCATTCAGATATTTTACCTTGTTATTAGTCCCATCGGACATCTGTGTCATAGATTGCATTGTTGTATTAATTACATGATCAATGATGACCAGTTACTAGTTTACCCTATTACGTCATCTATAATATCCCACAAGCTTATTGTGAACGACACATTATTAACTTGGTTTCCCTCTATCCTTGAGTTTCACGTAACATGGTACATTATGAGAAGCCTCTTTACCCCTAATTCAATGTGCTTACTAGTTCTCCATATTGAAAATTCTGAGAATAGTGGGAGGATGAAGCTCAGTCTCGAAAGAATCAGTCCCCGATGAGCTCTATGATCCCAGAATCGAGGTGTTGGGTGATGTCAAAGGGAAGGTTTGTTGGTCACTATAATTGATTAATTAATTTTTAAACAACCAAGTGAAACATAAATTATCAACCCAGGGAAGTCTTTTGTTTCAAAGATAGCCACGCACTATATATGCTCAATTCCAAAAGCACTTAGTGTTGTAGTAAAGAAATTCACACTATTTATTCTTGCTTGAACTGATGCTCTGAATTAAATCACAGGAAAGCAATTCCCCTATTGTAATTCTTTTAAAGATTAATTAAGAATCTTGGATTACATCAAAAGTAATACTGCAATGGGAAAGAACAATTGTCTTGCAATCAGAGCACATGACCCTTACTCTCAAACAGAGACTCAGTACTAACACTTTTTCATGAAAACAATAATGCAGAAAAACAATTAACTCTATCTTAACAGAAACCAAAGCACTTAGTTCCTTTCT
>JZKD02S1672663.1:377304-403763 GCA_000966675.3 Picea glauca
TAGCACACTTGCAACAATTAAACAGATTCTACAGAGGGTATGATGTCCCGATCCCTTTCTGTCTGAGCAGGGACCTTTCAACCAATTCTCTTCTAATCTCACAAAATCATCACACAAGATTGCTGGTAAAAAGGAATTACAATTTTCATTCAATAACTAAGACAGAATCAATAGTGTTTCAGCAAAGCAGAATTCATTAAAACAGTGTTTCAGCAAACGACAGTTAAACAAAACATAAACATAAATTAAACAACACACTTTTAACTAATGGGTGAATCTTGTGATGAAGGTGGGCCCTCCCTTCTCACAAGATTCCCCTGAAAACGGGAAAGCTTAGAGACGAGTAATCAAAGCAGTTTTATATTCATCTGTTGGAATATCACATTACAAATTGGAAGTACGGAATGCGTCCCGCTTCTTTGAAGTTCTTCAATACATCAAAACTTCGATCCCTCGAATGGTGATTTCTCCTACATTTAAAGGGGAAATCCCTTCGATACAATCATTTCAAATCATATCTGAATCCTACGCTAAATCGGATCTTCTTTCTAAATCAGCATAGGATGTCCTATTCTCACGCAATCGAATGCCAATACAGGAGATGAATGAGGTATTGCTGTTACGGCTGGTGTAACAACTCCTTCTCATAGCTGCTGATGTTGTTTCAGCATCGCAATTCACTGGTTGTTTCAGCCACGTGAATTGCGCCCTTGACTGTGTCGACTTTGACTGCTAACTATAACGGCTCGTGTTTCAGCTTCATGGCGGTCCTCTGTGTTTCAGCATCTGGACTTCTGAATGGAGTGACAGCTCCGTGTTTCAGTATCTATACAATAGCAACTTTGGATAGTTCTGTGTTTCAACATCGTCCTTGAATATTATTCTGCAAATATGGACACTTATGCACTTCTAATCAATGGTTAAGTACGAGAGTGATGTAAAATATCATGCAAAACATATTAGACATGTAGTGATGAGAAAGGACGTTGTATACCTTGGAATGATAATATGAAATGATAGTATAAGTCTAAATATAGGTGATCCAGGGTATAATAATGGCAAAAAGTATGGGCAAAAAGGTACAATATGTGGTCCTAACAAGGTTGAGCATGCTAAACTCCTTCACATCAATCTCACGTATATGGCATTATTCCCATAGATGAACATCGATGTATTCTGGGAGATGGATTCTAAGCTAACAGGGGAGGTGCAGTTCATCCCAACGATCAAATTTCTTAACCTATTTAACTCCACTATCAAGAACCTCCGGGATCTACCAGTGTTCGGGACCACTGGTGAAGTTGCACAATGCACCAAGTTCCTAATAAGAAGATTGTGCGACATGATTTTATGGATTGACAGGAGATATCCCATCCACTATGAGGATATCCATTATCTCACAAGAATGTCATTAGAAGGGGAGGATGTCTCTAAAGGATCCCAAGGGCCAAGCAACCACAAAAAAAAGAAGGGTGAAATTAGCTTATATGAACGATTCCATACCTAGTGTGGGGGTCGTATAGTGAAAATTGATCCAATTATCCAAAAAATGGTGAGAACGGTCTGCTATGTAATGGACAATAAGTTCATGCACTCATAATACAAGGGTGAATTCACATTGGATGCCCTATCAGTGGTAAATTTCTGCGCAAACGGTGTAGTTACTCATTAGAGGAATTCCTCATTGCTTGTGAGGAAGTTTAGGAGAAGCATGACACCTTCACATATGGATATCTACTTCTATCCTTTACAATGTTTAAGTGGTATCCACCCACAGGAAGACAACTAGCACTTGCAGACAAAGGGTCCCTCATAAAGATGTTCAAACCTTGGCATGCAAGGTCAGACTCTGAGAATATGGAATTCAATAATGTTTTGTTCCTAAAGTGGTTCACTCAACTAATTTATTCCACCCAAAGGATGCACATAACATAGGAACTATTGAACCTAAACACAAGAAACATCTCATTCAATTTGAATCGCCACCACACTTTTGTCTAGGCAAGGCATGCAAAGCCCTTCGATTTCCACACGAGACCATTATCATTCTATCTAGATGAAGAAATATTGGACAAAGAGGTCATGTCATGGCCATGATTCAAATTCAACCCACGCAAGTTGGGAATGCATCACCTTTTTCCACTAGATCTCTTGAAGAATAAGAGTTCAACAAAGGAAGAAGGGTCGAGTTTGAGAAACGTAGAGTTGTCGCCGAAGTCTACATTGCCATTAGACTCAGAATAAGAGGAACAACACCAGTTAAAATATCCCAAAAGGACCTTACAAAGATGCCCCAAGATTTTGGATGAGGAAGTATTCTCAAGTAATACTATAAATTACATCTTAGTTGTTTCCTTTATAGGTGAGGTTCCCGCTAAAAATCCCAGAAAAAAATTTTCCTCTGCAGTCAGCCCAGCCAAATTCATAAACCCTCAGCCCATATCTAGTGCTCTACCTCGCACCCGAGCAACCACTCATGCTACCCATAATTTTATTCATATTATTGATGACCCTGATTTAGAACCCAACACTTATTCCACTGTAATTTCTAAGCAAGACTCCCCACCACCATCCAAGGACATCACGGTCCCACTGCCACCCAACTCACCAGAACCCATGCAACTAGACATCCCAGAGAACCTTAGGAACCTAGGATATCTTCTCCTATCATCTGCTACTATGTCGAACTAGTCAAATGTTTCAATAGTATCCACTCTAGTCACTCTTCCCTCTATGAAGAGCCAACAATCCCCAATTCCAGAACTCATCAAATTCCCACACGTCCCACTCTCGAGTTCTTAGTCTCCAAGACTAGAGATTCTCACTGAGGTTCCACTGGGTCAGGACAAGACCCTAGAAGTTACACTCTCAATAAGGATATCAAATCAACAAGAGATGAAGTCTCATGTACCGCAAAATACTCATTCAGAACAGAGAAGAATTTCATTGAAAGATAAGTTAGATCCAGTAGTCTAAGATCCGCACCAATGCTCAAAACTATTACAACTCTGATTGGTGCACACTGAAGTTATCCCTTTACTTCTGATATCCCTGAAGAAAAAACTAGCCCAACAGTTGTGGGTACCATCCCTGAGAGAAGAAGAGGTTGATACACCCTTAGAACAATCCATGGCCAACAGAATTCCACTTCAAATTAGACTCCTGCTGGAAGCTACGGTCACATATAGTGATCTAACTCATTTGTCGATGTCGCAGCTAGTAGGCTTGATCAGAGCCTCTACTGATCACCTGGAGCAATGGATTCAACAAGTTGAAAAGCAAGTTGAATTCTAGAGATAGGAAGGGATGATGGAACAAAAAAAAAAAATGCATGAGGAATATCAAAAACTCCATTCGGAGTGGAAAATGCAGAAAATGAAGGAAAATTTAATAAACTTCCAGGAAAGAAACACCTCAACTTACAGAGTTCAGTACAAATGAATAGCTAGAGAAGCAGATTGAATTAGTCGAGGAAGCATGGGAAGTAATGGTCGATCAAGAAGAGAACCTCTAAGAGCAGTTGGAGGGAATGAAGTTGATGGCTGATGCACATCCCAAAGAACTCCAACAACAACTGGAAAGGGTTGTCCTGAAAGGAACTGATTCTAGCGATGTGCTACATAAGAATACCATTGCGTGCACTACCATATTGAAGGAATTAAGTTACTAGATGGGTATGATAACTCAGTGCAACCAAGCATTGGACGAATTACTCATGAAAATCCATACCCTTAATGAAGAAGCTTCCAATGTATAGGATCCTTTGGAACAACAAGAAAAGTTTGATGAGATCCAGCACACTAAAAACACTTTGAATGCCCTGTTTGAAGCTCAAACAATGGCCAAGAAGTAATTAAGATCCTTTTTTCCAGTAGTACAAACTGCATACCTCCAGATGCATCAGGTGGAGACACTAGTAGATGTATAATGGAATGCTCTTATCACATCAAAGCTAAAGGAGTTTAGCACCAACGCAACTCAACAATTTGTAGTATAATCCTCATTGCTTGCCAAGAAGTGGCAAGACAAAATTGAATATTTTTAGGAGATTAGGGAGAAATCCATGGAACTAGTTCTAGAGTTGGGCCCTTCATTTGAAGGAGACAAGGAAGAAATATCCCAATTCATAGATGGAAGCAAGCCAAAAGAAGAAATAAAATACATAGAAGGATCACATGCCAAATTAGAGACCACAGAAAAACCAAAGACTTGACTCGGGGAAAGTCAAGGATTGTGGTTGGGGACTTTTGGGCCCTTCATATTGACTAATAGAATTTGTGCAAGATACCATGTAATCGGATACCCAATAAAAGGAAGGAAAAGAAGGTAGAGTGAAAGAGCACCCAATAGAAAGGTGATGGAAGAGAAAAAATTTGGAGGCCAACATACAATCATTTTTGGGAGGAGGATACATAATCAAGAAGAGAAGAGAGATCGTCGGTTCTCAATCAACAAGAAAGGATTGTATTGTAATCAGGTTGGGTAAGGAGATTAAAGTAGTAGTAACTAGTTTTGAGCTAGATGTCGAATGCAAGGAGAATTATTCTTGTATTACTGTAGAGATAGTAAGGGGAAGGGACTAGACAAAATATGATTTGGTCTGGTACTATTTTGATATGTACTTGTTGGTCCTATCTAGTATGAATTTGTATATGACTGATACTGTAGTATACCTAGGGAGGTAATATGGGGTACCTAGGGAGGTACCCAATGGGAATGTGGTTATGTATTATTAGTGGAAGTCATTTAATATATGAGAATGTGGTCATTCAATGCAAGGTGGACTAGGTCCACTATATTAATAAAGGCCCACTATGGTAGTTAGATGTAATAAATGTGAGAAGACTCTCTAGAAGGTTCCTAGGGGATAAAGAGAACTATATAAAGAAGTGTAAGCAATGTAATGAAACATAATGAAGAATAGTGTGAATGTACAAGAAAGGATTTCTTGAGGAGTTTTATCCTTCCATAAGGATTAATATATGGTGATACCCTACCTCAAGGGTTTTGTCTACATTTTGTGTTCATGTTTTCAGGTACTTAACAACTGTATTCAGATATCTTTGGTACTATTATTTTATTTTGTATTCATTTATTTGGTACTTAACAATTGGTATCAGAGCACTTTCCTTGGCCAAAGAAGGGAAGAATTTATTGCTCTTTTTTCATATTTTTTCTAGGGAAAAAGAGGGAAACGCACTTTAGGTTCATATATAAACATTTATTAGATGAATTTGAAAAACCAAATTGGATATTTGGATTCCTATCGAAAAAATACCCAATTTCAAAAAAACAATTAGTCGAAACTGAGTTCGAGAAGTAACATTATGAGGATTTTAGATTCAACAGTTTTCAGGTTTTTTTCCAGAAAAAGCCATCATTTTTTGCAGTAAGTTATTTCTACACCCTAGTTTTTGTTGAAGATTTATTCCAAGCATTCTATTTTTTACTGGAAGATATGATGGCCCTATTATTGAAGAATTTATACAATCTCACAAGTCATTATGGAAAGAGAACTGGAAATCTTTTGTAGACTGGGGTTTCAAAGATGATTCTCTCATATGGTGGAAATCATTTGACCATTATGAGTGGATGTAATTTTTTGAGGAAGCACTTGAAAAATTACTTTTGGACAAGTGGTCTCATACAATGAGTAAGGATAAAAACACCACTAAGAGTTTATTTTCATGTGGAAAATCTATATTACAAGTTCATGGTTGTATTCATAAAGAAAATGTCATTGTTTCTATTAACCCTAGTTGCAAACAAAATTTTATCAATATTAAGTTGGTTAATAGATTGCAAGTTCCTGCAAAGAATATTCACAACACACAAGTTGAGGGTGAAAATGTTCAAATTTTTAAATATTTGAAGATCACCATGGAGAAATATGTGTTGCATTCTGATTTTCATTCTATAAATATGGTTGATGAAGATATTGTTTTGGGATATCCTTGGATGGAATCAATTGGTACAGTTAATATTAATGTGAAAAATAAGTTTCTAAAGATTTGGTACAAGAAAAACAAAACCACATTGCAGGATGTGTCTCTTAGTCAAAAGGATGGGCCCACGATGACCATCAAAAAATTTATTGTCGAGTCTGAATTTGAATAAGAGGAAAAGTCTACATAAGGAGATGAAGAAAAACCATATGAAGGACACAACTAGGAATCGAAGGAGGTCATTGAATCAAAGGCACAATCTGTTTCATATTTGAAGAAAATAGAACAGAGTCCTACAATTGTTGTATATCTCCATCCACATCATATAGAGAAACAACAATCATCAAGGCAAGGGCGTGTGCATCAACACATTTATGCACCAGTAGGGAACTAGAAAGGAAACCGATCAAGAGGTGCATGGAGGCCTATTAGCACTGTAGGAAGACATCAGGCTAGAGAAATAATCCCATGGAAACCCCGGCATGATGTAGAGAAATATCAGAGTGGAAAGGCAACATATGGACATCATGTTCGACTTCCATTGGGATGGATGGATGGTCATACTTGGTACCAGTTGACTACATTTCTTAGTCGGTCATATTGTATGGTTTCTTCTCATGTTTCGAGGATGAAACATGTGAAGGGGGATGAAATGTAGTATACCTAGGGAGCTAATATGGGGTACCTAGAGAGGTACCCAATGGGAATGTGGTTATGTATTATTAGTGGAAGTCATTTAATATACGAGAGTGTGGTCATTCAATGTAAGGTGGACTAGGTCCACTATATTAATAAATGCCCACTATGGTAGTTAGATGTAATAAATGTGAGAAGGCTCTCTAAAAGGTTCCTAGCGGATAGAGAGAGCTATGTGAAGAAGTGTAAGCAATGTAATGAAACATAGTGAAGAATATTGTGATTGTACAAGCAAGGACTGCTTGAGGATTTTTATCCTTCCATAAGGATTAATATATGGTGTTACCATACCTCAAGGGTTTTGTCTACATCTTGTGTTCATGTTATGGTTAATGTTTTCAGGTACTTAAAAATTGTATTCATATATCTTTGGTACTATTGTGGTATTTTGTATTCGAGTATTTGGTACTCAATAGATATAAGTTGTGAATGTATTTTGAGTAAGGCCTATGTTATAATAGAATGCTGACAGAGATCAAATTTTAAGAAGAAGACCCTTGTCTATGATGATTTATGTTTCCATAGAATGATATTATGTTATGTCTATTATTCATGTTGCTTTTATATTTCTTTATGATGTTCTACGCAACTCTGTTCTTTTGTCTTGGGTTGTTAGGTGTTAAAGAATTTGATATGGTTACTCTATCCTTCACAAGAATGGTAGTAATATTGGTAACTTGTAGATATGGATAAAAATTATTCTTACACTTCCCTCATTCTTATGTCTTGATCCCACTTCAGGTGAGACTTCTTCCCTTTAAAGAAGATGAAAGTCTCATTGCACTAGACTACATCAGTACCCTTTTGTTGGTAACCTAAAGAATATCCCAATCTAACAAAATTTGTTCCAACAACATGGCATGGCATGTGATGAAAAGGAAAAGCATGGAATGGAAAGTGAAGGAAAGGAAAGGCATGGCATGGCATGGGATGACAAGTGAAAGCAATGCAATGCATGGCATAGCATGGAAAGGCATGGCATGGAAAGTAAAGGAAAGGGAAGGAATGCCATGGAAAGAAAAGGCATGGTGTTGTCCCTTGGTTATTGAAGGAAGTGAAGAACAAGGAAGAAAAGGTAAAAAGAAAGCTTCGTGGGAGACACAATGACTGTCACTGGGTCGAAGTGAGCAAAAGAGAAGAAATGATGGAGCGAAGTGTGGAAAATCAAGCCGTTGGAAGAGGGGATCAAGGATGATAGATCATCAAGGAAGATGGATCGAGGACAACTTAGAAAGTGGAAAAATCCACCGTTGGATGCTTTGGAGCACCACATGAGAAGGAAGGAAAGACAGGGTGGCGAAGCCCAAAAAAAGTGGGCCAAGTTGACTTAAGGTTTTAGACACCTAGGGTTTTGGTATTTAGGGTTTTGACACCTAGGTTTGGGCCTAAGGCTATCGGTGAGGGATTGTAATGTATAAATAAAGGTCAAGAGGACCTCGGTCAGGTTGGTCATTGAGTATTGGTACAATATTGTTGTTGATCTATTTTCTATTTTTGTGTGAGAGATTATTGTATTGAGAGAGAGCCTTTTGGTATTGTAAGATCTTCAACTATGTGTGAAGATCAAGTCCTGCAGCTGGGTGCCCAGGAAAGGGGAGAGAAAGAGAGAGAAGAAAGAAGATCTGCTAGCTGAGAGCGCAGACAAGAACTGTATGATTTACCTTAATAAATCATAAGCACAGTTCTATGTACGTATCTCTAGAGAGAGGGTGGATGACGTATATCTTGCGTTGTGTATGTGTGATTGATGCTTGATCTTTGTTGTTGTTATCTACTTGTTTGCATTGCTGTGTTAGATTAGATCTATAACTGTGCTGGATAGATCTATCTTGATAAGTGATAGGTGTATATTGTATCATTGTTCTACTAGATCCACTTGATATTCCCCTAGTTGTAAACATCTCTATCCTGCAACCCCCTCATAGCTACTTTGGGTGAGACTGCATCTGCTTCGCAGGTGCTGCAAAAAGGGCCAGTAGCTTGGGCTTGTTGGTGTTCTCTTGGAGTGAACCTCGAGTCTGCCCCTCTACCAAAAAATGGTTCAGTTGTGGAGACATAAATCTTCGTGAGTCAATGTCAAGGTGGTTCCCATCGAAGATAGAGATTCAAAAGTGGATAGAGGATCAAGAAAGGGACTTCAAATAAGACCAAAACAAGAACCCTAAGATGAGTACTGAAGATTGGTTACAACGATCCATTTTCACCAACATTCACGAGATCTTCTTTGGAGGAATCCATCAACAACTACACGAGTGGTTGGCTAGGTTAGCTGATACATAATTAGAGATCAAATCTAGACTTCCTGTGGTTTGGATGTTTACGTTGATCTAGAAGGTCAAGAGAGTTGATAACACTGTATCTCGAGCCGTCGATCACTGGTTTGATAGTACCATTGGAGGGTATATCACCGAATTTGTTGTTGATAGAGTAGAATCGTATAGCCAAGATGAGAGATACTTTTTCAAAGGAACCAGAGGGAATTGTTTTCATTTTCTGAAGTTAAGAATTAAGATTCTCTTGGATGAAAACCACATATTGAAGATACAGTAGACTGGTTGGATTTGAAAAGGCTAATGTTCAGAAATTCAGACAACGACAGCGACACAAAAGCTGGACATATGCGCAGTGGAAAAATATTCAGAGGGGTTCACCTTGAGAACCTATTTAAGAAGAACTACAGAGGAGGGTTTCTAGAGTGGAGAAGAGGCAGATATAATAGAAAAAGATAACTAAGAACCCACTAGGGAACAGGAAGAAGACATTGAAGAACTTTGTCGGGATGAGATAGAAACATCAGGAACTACGCAGACCACTGAAGTAAGTAATATCAATCCTCCTGTTGTTTTAGAAACGCTAAGTAATCAAAATATTTCGAATAACCAGAGTCCACAGAGTACTATTACAAGAAGTTCAACATCTACTTAGATAGGAAACATAGGCAAATCCATGGTAGATGAGATGAGGCTCCCTATTTTTAGAGGAGATGGATTTGAAGATCCTGGTCAACACTAGTTCCTGTGTGAGGCCATATGGAACATTAAAAACATCACCGATGAAGTTGTTAAAAGAAACTAGTTTAGCACTACACTGAGGGATCGCACATTGAGCTGGTACATGAAGCTTGTACAATGACTTGCGCAGCCTAAGCCACTAAATGAGATTAAGAACGCGTTGATTGCAAAGTTTAAAAAACCTAATTTGGAGTGACAATGTATTACTGAGCTGAAGGAGATCAAACAGAAAGTAGTCGAACCTGTTTGGGAGTTCGATCAAAGATTCAAGACCCTAACAGGCTGATTGAATTTTAAGATCACAGATGAGCAGAACAAAGAATGGTTCATTGCTACTCTTTTACCACATACCAGAGTCCCCCTGATGCAGCAAAAGATTTCTTCATAGGTAGAATCATTGGATATCGCCATGAAGCTTGAATCAACCCCCGTGGAAGAATCCATCTCTGGTATGAACCAAATCATGAGTCAGTTAACTAGTTTGTCTTTGCAGGTTGAGGACATGAAAAAGGACAAGGGAAAATAAAAAAGGGAAGACATATAGTGTATCAGATGCAAATCATAATTCCATGACAATGAGCATTGTCCCCTGTTTCATGAATATCTAGCTTCAGATCTTTGAGCCCGTTGAAGCAAGTCACATTACCCTAGTGTGAAGTATGTAGAAATTGACATCGCCCTGGTGAGTGTTATTACATGCATAAATACATCCAAACACCCACAAAATTGTATTACACATTTTTTAAGTCAGTAGGACATGATGACAGAGATTGTAGAGCTTATGATCTCATGCATGAAAGATCAAGAGACATATACAAGATCTAAGGTGAAGTACACCAAGAAGGAAACAATGCACAATATAACTCTATGGGAAGAGGAAACTTCAATCCTCACGGTGGATTCAACGGAAGAGGACGAGGAGGAGGTATGGGCCAATGCCAAGGAAAAATAATTTTCTATAACTACGCACAGCTAGGACATTTAGCAAGGGACTGTCAGAACCCTTGTACCACTTGCAGTTATTGCAACTCCTTCGAGCATGTCATTGAGGATTGCCCCATGCTGCTAGCTAAGATTCAAGAAAGATGAGGACCTCAATAGAACCCACAAGTACAACCAATATATGTTGAACCTTGTGGAGAAGACTCTAAAGTCACTGTTATTAATTGAGGAGGCGTTGCTATAGGAGAGGATAGAATGACCCAAGGAAATATTGCAGAGGACTCAGGTATCAGAAAAGCTGCAGAGAGGACTCAAGCTTTTGACGTGAAGAAAGAAAGGCAAATATTTGAAGAAGCAAAGAAAGAATTCAAAGCAAATCAAGGGTCTTCTTCAAAAGCAAAACCAGAAATAAGAGAATACGAAATGCCTTAGGAATTTGATCTGTCGGCTTCATCGAAAGAAGGAAAAGAGGTAAGTCAACTTGTCAGTTTCTTATATATGTTTACAGAACTGCTTAAAGATGGGAAAGCTATACAAGTGCTGAAAAATATGGTCAAGCAATATGAGATAGGAAAGATAGACCCCTTACTGAATAGGGAAGTACACCAAATTGGTCAGAAGAGAAGGAAAAATAATGAATTACACTTGAATGCTTAGATAGGAGAGTATGATATAGACTATGTGGTCCTTGACTTAGGGTCGGAGGTCAATGTCATGACGAAGAAACCTGGGCACTGATGGGAAAACCAAATTTTATCTATTCCCCTATCAGGCTTCGCATGGCCAATCAACAAGCTATCAGCCCATTTGGACAGTTGGAACATGTCCCCATGGACATCGACGGATTTAGAACCTTTGCAGATTTTGAGGTAATTGAAATTTTTGATGACAATTGCCCTTACCCTGCATTGTTAGGAATTGATTGGGCCTTCAACAATTATACTTTTATTGATCTAAAGAAGAGGCATATGATATTTGAAAGAGATGGCCTTCGGGTCATTACACCTTTAGATATAGATGAGGGTCCTCGATACACAGAACCTATCAGAGAAGAGGACCATGCATATGAACTGGAAAATATCTACAAACTGACAGCTAGACAACAGGATTACATCAACCCTACAACTGATGGGAATCTGAGCTGGCGAAGTGACAGTGCATGTTCATCAGATTCAGAAGAAGCACTGGAGAACTGGAAGAACTAGATGTATGAAGTATATACCAGAAGATGTGTTATATTAACTAGAGAAGTTCGTTGGATCGGCACAATAGTGAGTAACTTAACCACATTTGATGGCTTGAACCCTTTAGAAACCTTCCTGTCAGATTTCGAGACAAGTGTACCAACATAACATATTCTATTGGCAATGGATGAGGCCATGAAATCCAAACCAACAAGATGGTGGGGAACACATAAAAGAAACATCACATACTGGACACAATGTCGAACCCTAATGACAACGATGTTCTCATCACAAATAAAAGGATGTGAAGTAATATACACAGGTCGAAGCTACCCAAAGGACCATGTGCAAAGCTACGAAGAGGCCTAGAGTGACATTCCTCGAGAATAATGGGTGCACAGATTCATTAACATGCTGGACACGACCCCTATCAAATGGTACCTTCAAGTAGAGATGTGCCTCATCACTTTAGGTTGGGAAGGTATGATTCAGAATTTTATAACCACATTTTTATTTGAAAGTGAATATCCTTCAGTACACCAAGCATTATAGATTGTAAGACAGAAGGCATTCAAAGAGGCATCTAGCCTCCCCATGGAACAAGAAAAGGACGAATGGACTGCACCTCTCCAACAATTGCAGAGTTGCTATAACATCAATGCTGACGATGATGATGATCCTAGGAAGGTAAACATCATTGAAACATAAGGCCAAAGGGATGTGGAAGGACTAAGAGTTGAACTACCATTTATTGGTCAGCCAATTAAGATAAAAAATTTCAATATTAGAATAGAGGAGACACCGAAGCTTGTCAATGTTGGAGATTATTGGGATGTTGCTACCATTGACAAGATTACAAAGTTGTTGTACAAATATCAGGACTTGCTTCCGACCAAGTTCACTGATATGAAGTGTATCAAAGGACCTCAATGTGAGATGAGAATACCCTTGAAATTAGATGTGAAGCTAATCGAGAAAATACCCTACAGATTAAACCTGAAATACAAGGAAAAAGTGAAGATTGAGATCGACAGATTGATGGAGGTAGGGATTATAGTGTTAATTCCTCAAATAAACTGGTGGATTTATTTGCTTTTTTAGGTGATAGGTTGTAACCTCAAGTCATTTTTGAGTTTCTATAGTTGCAAAACTTAGGTTTCGATTTTTGCCTTAGAAAATAATGTGATCCATGAAGTCTTCTTTTTCAAAATTTGCATAATTCACTTTCAACAGCTAACATATGTCCAAAAGTTGAGTGTGCACTGTGGAAAGTGGCGACTTTCAGTAGCTAAGGAGCGATTTTCATTAGTCGGTACGCTGTTGAAAGTGGTGAATTTCAAAAAGGTCTGACAATCTAGTTTGCGGGTCGCACGCTGTTGAAAGTACATACTTTCCGCAGCTATGGAGCGGTTTCTACTAGGTCGTGCGCTGTTGAAAGTGCATAATTTCCGCAGCTAAGGAATGCTTTCTACAAAGTGGTGCATTGTTGAAAGTGCATACTTTCCACAACTAACAGGGGTTTTCCATGGGGTCACGCGCTGGTGTAAGTGGCAAGTATGAACAGCTGACAGAGGCGTTTTCCATGGGTCGTTGTTGAAGAAAGAGAGAATCATGTGCGTGATATCCACGTCTGAAGGAAATGATGATACGATCATCCCACTTCAGGCCAAATCCAAATCATGTGCTGATGAGAGTGGGTAATGATGGAAACTCAATTCTGCACGTCAAAGTAGGATTGTGATGTGAATTCTGCTCAGAAACGCACGCTCCATAATCATGGCATCATGGATGGAAAGTTCGTGTTCAGTGATGTAGGTATAGAGGAGGTACCGTCGGCCTGACAACATCAAATCAAACAGTGGTTTCCATATCACAAATCGTCTCCGGAAGTCTGTTGAAGTTTCATTTGTTTCAAAACAGAGCCAAAGCCCTAACTACTTTCAACAACGTAGAACCTCAGATCGACTGGAATTTGTAGGGGTTACAAATTGTCGGGTTTTTCGAGCTACAGAATGGTGAGAAAACGCAGTGGTTCTCTACTCAAGAGAGAGATGGATAACCTGTCCTTTTTGCAAACACATCCCGAAGTCCAGAAGCATTTTTCGAATGCAGGGTGTATGGAATTCGTTGAAATATTGCAAGTTGGTTGCCACCAGGCTACAGCAGAAGCCTTTGCCCAGACTTTCGATGGCAATAAATCTCACGTTGGGTCCATGGAAATTAGAGTGGATGAGGTTGTCATTGCCGCAGCAACAAGTTTACCAAGAACCGGTCAGAGCTGGTTTAAAACCACTGCTCCCAAAAATTTGGATTTCAGAGTTTATTTTAAAGAGGGGTACAGGAACAAAGCATGGAAAAAGGTATGCTAGTTTCTTATCTAGACGAAGAATGGCAGGAATTGTTCAAAGGTATCCAATTTTACATTACCTCGGAGGGAAGATATGATAAACTGATGATGTACCACTTTAAACTCCTGGATCACTTCAAAGGCAAGACCCCTATTAATTTTCCTTATTTCCTATATCAAATTTTGACTAAGGTTTTCAAGAGGATTAGAGCTCAACCTTTGGGCATGAAAACTACTCTGTGTCACCTCGGCCTCATAAAATTGATTATCCTGGAGGAATTGAAACAACAGGGAAGGAGTTGGGAACACTTTCTATTCTGGGAAGGTTTTGAAATCTAGAACTAGAATGCAAATGAACAGATGAAGGGTTCAAATAAACAATCATCTCCTCAAAGAAGTTCAAGAAAAAGAAGGACCTTGCCAGGACCTCCAGAAGACAGAATATCTGGAATGAAGCCTCACAGGTTGAAGAGAAAGTTAAACTTTGAGCCAACCACAGAACAGAACACAGGGCATCCTACAGAGCAGAGTATAGGGAAGAGAACCAATATAATAAATTTTCCCTATTCAGATTCAGAATCAGAGCAGCAAGATCAATGCCCTGTCATCAAGAGTTCTGAGCAGTCAGATGAGTGTGTGCAAAAATATGAAACTTTCAATCAGACAGAACAAGGAGAATCATCAAAAAACCCCAGATCAAAGAAGTCTCAGAAGATCAAACATCTCAAGGAGATAATTTCCCAGCAAGAGGTCTTGGAGCGGGTGATTAAAGAAAGGTATAAGAAGTTATCTGATAACTTTGCCAAGACAAATACCGCGTTTGAAAGATTGGCTAAGGAAAGTGTTAGAGAGAAGAAGAGGAAGAAAAAACTCACCAAAGACTACAATAGCTTGTGGTGGCTTGCCAAATGTCTCAAAAGACAGATAAGGAGGTTGAAACAAAAACTAAGCCAAAAATCCCATCCAGATCTGAAGGTACTCGCTCAAGTCACCGTTAATATGCAAGGTGAGAAATCGAATACCCACTGATTTTTGTTTGAAATCAAATTTTGGAGGTGAAAACTCATTTTGAGCGCAATCGGGACTTTCCCCAGTGCAAAGATATTATTCTATGACCCGTTAGCTGTGGAAAGTGACAGCTTTCAACAGCTAACCCATGAAAAAATTAAATGGTTGTGATTTTGAAAGCTGGGAAATTAATTTTCGAAGCCGAAGACATGACAGTTCATTCCAAACAAGTTTTGAAGGGATTCCAGTGTATCAGTGGGCTATCAGATTGCATGCAAAGGGTTCAACACCAAAGGTTCGAGTGAATTTTGGTAACAAATGCAAAACCATTTCCTCAAAAATCGACCATGAACGTTGGAAGATCCAACTTTCAAAGACAGGTGTCCTGTTATTCTTCACCACATTACAAAGATCAGGAGCTTAAGGATGCAGCTGGCGATTTTGGAAATTGAAGACAGTTCGAATTTCTAGTTTAGTTGTTAAAGACTTTACTTTCAAGTTGTTTAGATAGAATTGAGTTGTCTTTATTAAATACAGATCCCTGTTTTTAGGATCTGTAACAACTGTTTGTAAGACTATAAATATCTATTTTTGAGACGAACCGAAGGTTCAATTTTGGGTTCTATAATGCTGCTACTGTAATCAAAAGACCTATTCTTATTATATGAAAAATTGCAAGCTTCCTTTAGTTGTGCTGTCAGATTTTTCTCCTCTGTTCTCTGATATATTATGAGTGAAAGTTATTTATTGATGCTCATTCAATCTACATGTGACTGTCATCTCACTGGTTGATTGATTTAGTTGATAATCATAATTTATTTCCTTGGTTATTAAACCCATTGTGCTTGTTTATATGAGTATAATCTGGTTCAATAGCTGTTTTCTTCTCCATTTAATCAAACCTTGTCTGACTGCATTATTAGAAGGCCTTGTGAGATTTTATATTTCTAGACAGTCTTGAACACACAGTCCAGTCCCTAGATATTCATCTTGATCCAAAAACCACATCAAAAATTAAGAAAATATTTCCAAAAAGAGTAAGTTACCAGGCATCTCCGACTTACAACCTAGGAGAGTTTCCTGGAGTGATAACATATAGAACCTATTGAAGAGTCAAAGTGGATCATTCCTATGGTAGTACAAGAAAAGAATACAGGAGAAATAAGGATATGCGTAGACCTCAGGAATTTGAATGATTTCTGTCTACATGACCCTTTCCTTACACCATTCACTGACGAAGTATTAGACAACGTGGGAGGCCAGGAGGTATATTCTTTTACAGATAGCTTTTTAGGATACCGTCAGATCTGGATTGCCAACGAGGACTGCGAAAAGACCACATTTGACATAGAATGGGGATACTACCAATACACAATAATTCCATTCAGACTGAAGAATGCCCCATCCATCTTTTCCAGGGTGGTGGTTGAAGCATTCAAAGAATTTTTGCATAAATTTTTAGAAGCATATTTTGATGACTGGACTATGTTTAGTTTATTGAAAAATCATATTGAATGTCTAAGGCTAATGTTGGATAAATGTAGGCAGTGTCAAATTGCTTTAAATCTGAAGAAGTGCATCTTCTTCTCACCATTTGGAGTACTATTAGGTCATATTGTATGCAAGAAAGGATCGTTGATGGATCCATCAAAAAATGCAATTATAGTTGATTTACCGCCTCCTACTTCAGTCAAACAACTGTGCATTGCACTAGGACATACTGGCTATTACAGGAAATTTATTAAAGGCTATGCCCAAACTACAAAACCAATGGAGAAGATGTTGAAGAAGGACTGCCAGTTTGGCTGGACAGACGAATGCTAACAGAGCTTCGACACCCTGAAACAAAAGATGGTTACAACACCCATTCTGGTTTTTCTAGATTGGGGCAAGGAATTTCATGTGCATGTCGATGCATATTCTATTGCATTAGGAGAAGTACTGGCACAACCTGAAGAAGGGGATATTGACCACCCATTAGATTTTTCCAGCAGGAAGCTATCTACAACTGAAAGTAATTACACTACTAGAGAGAGGGAAGGATTAGCCATGGTGTATGCGCTGTAAAAATTCCGCCACTACTTGTTGGGAGGACACTTTAAAATGTTCACAGATCACTCTATGCTAAATTACCTAGTCAACAAGATAGTGTTGGGGTGGAGAATATGCAGATGGATTTTGTTGTTTCAAGAATATGACTTTGAGATCATAGTGAAGCCAAGAAAAATGAACAAAGGCCCTGACCACCTATCGAGGTTGGAACACGGTGAAGAACCCACCAGTTTGGAGGGTACACTATCGGATGCACAACTGCTCACCATTAGAAATATTGATGACCACTTTGCAGACATAGTCCAGTTCTTGTCAATAGGAATGGCTCCAAGTGAGTATACAATTCCCCAGAAGAAACAACTAGTGGTGTGCATTACAGACGTTTCACTAATCGTTGGTCATATATACAAGATGGGACCTGATGAGATACTAATAAGATGTGTTATGTAGATAGAGCACCCACTGGTCCTCGTAGAGGCTTGTGAAGGCATCACAAGAGGACATTATACAGGGAAATAAACTGCGCAGAAGGTTCTACGATCTCACCTTTGGTGGCCTACTTTACACAGAGATGCTAAAGAGTATGCCAGAGCATGTGATGTATGCCAGAGAGTTGGAAAACCATCCTGAAGAGATGAAATTCCATTAGCACCGCAGATGACCCTACAAGCATTTGAAAAGTGGTCCATTGACTTCGTGGGACCTATAAACCCACTAGGGAATCACACAGGAGCAAGGCACATTATTACTATGACAGAATACTTAACCAGATGGGACGAAGCCAGAGAAGTCAAGAACTGTAGTGCAACCACAACTGTGTGTTTTATATTTGATGACATAATAAATAGATTTGGATGCCCCAAGATTTTTATGAGTGATCAAGGCATAAACCTCATCAATAAGACAGTGGAATCCCTGACTAAAGAATTTGTAGTCCACCATCAGAAGAGTACACCTTACCATCCACAAGCAAATGGAACATTTGAAGCATTCATCAAGATTTTGGAGACAACATTGACGAATATTTGCAGTGTGAATAGGGATGACTGGGATTTAAGAGTACCTGCAGTACTATGGGCCTATAGAACCACTTGCAAGAAATTAACAATGCAGGCTCCCTTCAAGTTGGTTTATGGTCTTGAAGCTGTTGTTCTGATGGAATACTTGGTGCCAAGCTTGAGAATTGTTGCATTTACAGACATGGATGATACTGGCACTGTTCACGAGAGGCTTGCAGAGTTGGTTGAACTGGAAGAAGACATATTCATTACAATATTCCATTATCAGGTTCAAAAGGAAAGAGAAAAGGCCTATCATGATAGGAACATCAAGAAGAAGGCACTCAAGTGAGGTGACTTAGTAATGGTGTATAGTAAGTTTATAAAATTCCCTAGGAATTTCAGAATGCATTGGCTTGGACCATATGAGATCGTCTATGTTACAGAAGGAGGAGCTACGCAACTGAATACATTGAAGGGAGAATGGAAGGAAGGATTGGTGAATGGGAATTGGCTAAAGTTGTACTATGACAACCAACTTCCTCACAGATCTAAGTAAAATCATGAGGAAACGGGTCTAGGTACTAGGTGAAGTTGAAACTAGGTACCAGACACAAAAAATATAGTCTGCACAAGGAGGGTGAGGAGGCATAAAGCAAAAACCAAAGGCTTCACTGCACAGTCCACGTCAAAGAAAAACATAGGGATCAAATCCAAAGTGCCTTAGGATGAGTCACAGGTGAGTGTTGGGGGCCTGTTGGCCCTTGGTTATGGAAGGAAGCAAAGAACAAGGAAGAAAGGGTAAAAATTGAGCTTCGCTGGAGACACACTGACTGTCACTGGGTTGAAGTGAGAAAAAGAGAAGAAAAGATGGAGCGAAGTGCAAAAAATCAATTCATTGGATGAGGGGATCGAGGATGATAGATCAACAAGGGAGATGGATCAAGGACAACTTAGAAAGTGGAAAAATCCACCATTGGATGCTTTGGAGCATCGCATGAGAAGGAAGGAAAGATAGGTTGGCAAAGCCCGAAAAAAGTGGGCCAAGTTGACCTAGGGTTTTAGACACCTAGGGTTTTGGTATTTAGGGTTTTGTCACCTAGGTTTCAGACTAAGGTTGTCGGTGAGGGATTGCAATGTATAAATAAAGGTCAAAAGGACCTGGGTTGGGTTGGTCATTGAGTATTGGTACAATATTGTTGTTTATCTAGTTTTACTATTGTGTGAGAGATTACTGTATTGAGAGAGAGAAGTGTTGAGAGAGAGATCCTTTTGGGATTGTAATATCTTCAGCTGTGTGCGAAGATCAAGTCCTGTAGTTGGGTGTGTAGGAAAGGGGAGAGAAAGAGAGATAAGAAAGAAGATCTGCTAGATGGGAGCATAGACAAGAAATGTATGCTTTACCTTAATAAATCATAAGCATAGTTATGTGGACGTAGCCCTAGAGAGAGGGTGGACCATGTATATCTTGCATTGTGTATGTGTGATTGATGCTTGATCTCTATTGTTGTTATCTTGTTGTTTGTATTGCTATGTTAGATCAGTTCTATAACTACGTAGGATAGATCTATCTTGATAAGTGATAGGTTCATATCGTATTGTTTTTCTACTAGATCCACTTGATATTCCCTTGGTTGTAGACATCTCTGTCCTGCAACCCCCTCATAGCTTCTTCGGGTGAGACTGCATCTGCTTCACAGGTGTTTCCGAAAGGGCCAGTAGCTTGGGCTTGTTGGTGTGCTCTTGGAGTGAACCTCAGGTCTCCCCCTGTGCCAACACATGGCATGGTAGAGGAAGGAAAGGAAAGGCATGACATGGAAATACAATCCATGGCATGTAAAGGCAAGGCATGGTATGGAAAGTTAAGGAAATGCAAGACATGGAAATTCATGTTATGGAAAGGCATGACATGGAAAGTTAAGGCAATGCAAGGTAAGGCAAGGAATGGAATGGCATGGAATGGCAAGTGAAGGAAAGGAAATGTATGGAATTGAAAGGAAAGACATAGCACTCCTTCACCGATGGATTTTCAGGTTATCACCAGATCAGGATTGCCAAGGAAGATCACCATAAGACCACATTTGCTATAGAATGGGGATCCTACTAGTACACAGTGATGCCTTTCAGATTGAAGAATGAACCAACCATCTTTTCTAGGGTGGTGGTCGAAGCATTCAAGGAATTTTTACATAAATTTCTGGAAGCATATTTTGATGATTGGACTATTTTTAGCTTACTGCAAAATCATATTGAATGTTTAAGACTAATGTTGGATAGGTGCAGGTAATTTCAGATTGCCCTGAACCTAAAGAAGTGCATCTTCTTTTCACCCTTTGGAGTGTTTCTAGGCCAAATTGTGTGTAAGAAAGGGTTGCTAGTAGATCCATCTCAGATTTCCATTATTGTTGATCTACCCCCTCCTACTTCAGTTTGATAGTTGTGCACTGTGCTGGAACATATTGGATACTACAGAAAGTTCATTAAGGGCTATGCATAGATTACAACACCCATGGAGAAGATTTTGAAGAAAGATTGTCAGTTTCAATGGACAGAAGAATGCCAACAGAGATTTGACACACTGAAACATAAATTGATTACTGCGCCTATTTTGGTTTTCCCGGATTGGAGTAAGGAATTTCATGTGCATGTCGATGCATCCTCTATTGCATTAGGAGTAGTGCTAGAACAACCAGGAGAATGATATATTGACCATCCATTAGCCTTTGCTAGTAAGAATCTTTCAAAAGATGAGATAAATTACACTACCACTGAGAGAGAATGTTTAGCCATGGTGTATGCATTGTAGAAATTTCGTCACTACTTGTTGGGAGGACACTTTAATATGTTCAATGATCACTCTGAGTTGAAATACCTAGTCAAAAAGACAATGTTTGGGGGAATAATATGCAGATGGATTCTTCTATTCCAGGAATATGATTTTGAGATCGTGGTCAAGCCAGGGAGAGTGAACAAGGGACCTGATCACTTATCCAGATTAGAGCATGGAGAGGAACCTATTAGTCTAGAGGATACACTACCAGATGCACATTTTCTAGCCATCAGGAAGGTTGATGATCACTTCATCGAGATAGTCCAGTTCCTATCTACAAGGATGGAACCTCGTGAATATACAATCATTCAAAAGAAACAGCTGGTAGTTTGTGCTGCAGATTTTTCACTCATAGATGGAAAGCTATATAATATGGGACTTGATGAGATCCTGAAGAGATGTGTTATGGAGGCAGAGAGACCACTAATTTTGGTAGAAGCACATGAAGGCATTGCAGGAGGACACTATGCAGGAAAAGGAACAATGCAAAAGATTCTTTGAGATAGCCTCTGTTGGCCCAATGTACACAAAGATGCGAAGGATTACTACAAATCCTGCGATGTATGCCAACGAGTTGGGAAACCTTCTAGAAGAGATAAGATTCCTTTAGCATCGTAGCTAACCTTACAAGCATTTGAGAAATGGGCCATTGATTTCGTGGTACTTATAAACTCACCAGGAAAGCGCACAGGAGAAAGATACATCATCACTACGATATAGTATTTGACCAGATGGGCAGAAGCAAGAGAAATTAAGGAATGTAGTGCAACTACAGCTGTGCGATTCATATTTGATGATATCATAACCAGGTTTGGATGCCAAAAGATCCTTATGATTGATCAAGGCACACATTTTATTAATAATACCATTGAAGCCTTGACTCAAGAATTTGTATTTCATCATCAGAAGAGCACTCCATACCATCCACAAGCGAACATTATAGTCGAAGCCTTCAATAAGATCTTGGAGACAATGCTGATGGAGATTTGTAGTGTGAACAAGGATGATTGGGATTTGAGAGTACCAGTAGTGTTATGGGCCTATAGAACTACTTGCAAGAAGATGACAATGTAGAATCCATTTAAGTTGGTCTATGGTATAGAAACAATTGTACCTATGGAATATTTGGTTCCTAGCTTAAGAATTGCAGCATTCACAAATATGGATGACACTGGAATTGTTCAAGAGAGTCTCATGTAGCTGGTCAAACTAGAGGAAGACATGTTTATTGTATGATTTCATTAGCATGTATAAAAGGAATGAGAGAAGGCCTATTATGACAGACATATCAAGAAGAAAGCCTTTAAGCAAGGATATCTGGTATTGGTATACAACAACAAGTTCATGAAACATCCAGAGAAGTTTAGGACACATTGGCTTGGGACATATGAGGTTGCCTATGTCATCGAAGGAGGAGCTACATAGTTGAATACTTTGAATGGAGAATGGAAGGAAGATTTTATAAATGGGAGTTGATTAAAATTATACTATGACAACTAGTTGCCTTGCATCTCTCAGTAAAAGTAGAAGGAGAAGGTTCTAGGTACTAGGTGTAGTTGAAACTAGGTACCAGACATAGAAAGGATAGTCTACACACGGTGGGGAAGGATAGAACAGAAAGAATAGGCTTCTCCACATAGTCTGAAGTCAAAGAAAAACAGAAAGTTCATACCTATAGTGCCTCGGGATGAGTCACATGAGAGTGTTGGGGGCCTATTGCCCCTTGGTTATGAATTAAGAAAGAAGGCAAAGAAGAAGGAAAAGAAAATATGAAGTGTGAACTGTGTGGAAGGCACGTTGACCAATAATGGGTCAAAGTGGCCAAAGGAGAAAACTAGAAGGAGAGAAGTAAGGGAAAATGGGAAGTTGGACGAGAAGATCGAGGATAATAGATCAGAAAGGAAGATGGATCATGGACAACTCAGCAAGTAGAAAAATCCACCAGTGGATTCTTTGGAGCACCTCGCAAGAATGAAGGAAGGACAGGCTAGAGAATCCCTGAAAACGTAGTTCAAAGTTGACCTAGAGTTTTAGACACGTAGAGTTTTGGTACTTAGGGTTTTGACACCTAGGTTTCGGCCTAAGGTTGTTGGAGGGTTATTGTAATGTATAAATAAAGGTCTAGAGGACCTGGGATGGGTTGGTTCTAAGTTGGTTGAGAGTTCATTTTTATTGTGTGACTGAGTGATTATTGCGGTGTTAGAGAGAAGTGCTAAGCGTGAGATCCTTTTGGTATTGTAAGATCTTCAGCTGGGTGCAAAGATCAACCCTACAGCTGGGTGTACATGGAGGGGAGAGAAGAAGAGAAGGAGAGAGAGATATGCAAGCTAAGAGTGTAGATAGAACTGTATGTTTTCATATAATATCAAGAAATGAGGTTCTATGGACGTAACCCTAGGGAGAGGGTGAACCACATACATTTTGTGTCTCTATGGTTGATGTTGTGTTCTTTTGTCTTCTGTTATTATGTTATTTCATTATTATGTCATATCTGGAATATAATTGTGCGAAGTAGGTTTATGCTTGGTAACAATAACTAGGTTGTCGTGTGTTATTGCATTGGATCCACTTTCATTTCCTCTGGTTGTAGACACCCATGTCCTGCAACCCCCTTTTGCTACTTCGGGTGAGACTGCATCTGCTTCTCAGGTGTTGTCGAAAGGGCCAGTAGTTAGGGCTTGTTTGTGTGATGTTAGAGATGAACCCTGGGTCTGCCCCTATGCCAACACAAATCCATGAATTTCACAAATAAGTATTGTGTTAGAATGTATATTTCCTCCTAAATTATGAACAACAATGAAATGTTTATACATGATTTTTTTTTTAATGTACATGCTTTTTTATTATTGTTGTAGGAATGTTACTTAAATGTGAGAAGTCTAGGATAATAATAGACCAAGAAACTGAATCCATTGTTGAAGTGACTGGAAGATGAAGGCATGGAAGATGTTGTTGAGATGAAAATAACACTAAGGATGTTGTTCCTTTTGAAGGGGAGGGGAATGTGACACCCCATTTTTAATTGCCTCATTATATGAATTAATAATGATTAATGATTTTCATGCCATGGCATATAAACATTAAAAATGTATTATTGTTTAATTGAAAATGTCGCACAATTGACCGATGGGTGCATCATGCATATTTTCCATGATACAATGAGATGGATTAGTGAGCGGGAATATAAATGGGATTCATTTGCTAAGGACCTGTTGATGTTTAGATTGGTTAGGATCCAAAAAAAAAACCCACACAGATATGAATCCCCCTGCAGTTTTATAGAGGTGTTACTCCTCTTTGGATGAAATGTTGGAATATTCTTTGTATGGTTTTGCAATGAATGTAAAGGGTGAATGATAAAGAGAAATCCTATAAATATCTTCCAAGAAAGCTTATATATAAATGTACAAACCTTATATATAGTTATACAAATATACATTATATCATTTAAAGAAAAGGTAAGATAAAATGTGCCAACAAAGACTTGTGTCTACTAGGTTTTGGATTCTCCCTTCAACAAACATTCTTTCTTTCTGGTAAGATAAACTGAACTCAGAATCTGCTATGAATTTTTCAAGATAAAGAAATTAAAGGTATTAAAAGAACTTTAAATGATAACTCCATTACAACCATTTTTTTTATAGGCCATACATTTGAAATCACATCCTTTCAACTCAAGTTTGAGAAATCACTAATCTAGTGCCCCAAGTAGTTCTTTGTAGGATAAATTTATAAAAATACCCCAATATGATAAGTTCAATAATTTTAGAAACATAGAGAATTGAAACAACTTCAACATGGTCTCAATGACTATTACATGAACTAAAATGAATTTCATTTTCATTTATAGGTAGGGATTGTGCTCCTTTAGACTTGAAATGTTACAAGCTTACTGGAGATTTCAAATAAAGAACTACTCAGACCCAAATATTCCTATTCTCAATATGTTCATGGAAGATTTGATGGAAAGAAACAGAAAAGAAGAAGATGTAGAGGAAAAGTTTTAGTAGGCCAGTCCATCGAATATTCAACAGATAGAACTTTGCTTCTTGTTGAATTTTCACCCCTGTAGAAACTTCTGAATACCAACCCCTTGATAGTGCCTTCTCTTTCCCTTTAAAATATGCTTTGAATGTTCTTGAAGTAGTTATGGTTCGCCTTTATATAACATTCCATGATTCATTTTTTGAGTAAAACACTTTTAATTAATGCTTGATTGAAGTCTCATTAATGACTTATGACATTGAAATTTATACCTCCAAGTAGGGCCCACTTTTGATTTAATAAACTTTATTTTCAAATTTTCAAGTTGAGTACCTTTAACAAAAGTTGACCATGTTGTAATTTTTTTGAGAAAGATGTTTTCTCTTTCTTCTATGGAAAACATTATATATGTAATATTCATCATCTCATATTTCCAATGAGTCTTCCTGATCATGATTTGGAGTTCTGGATCTCAAGTTATAGCCTTTGGAAGTTGAGATTCCAAGCAAATATATCATCAAACCATGAAAATAAAAGTGACTGTTATTTCAATTTTTGAGAGAACCTTGTCTAATTTCAGCTCTTAAAATCTATTCCATCATCTTCCTTTTCAAATTATCTTTCCAACTAGGTATATTTTTCCCAAATCCTACTCCTGTATCTCAAGTTATAGCTTCCATAAATTCTCTGCTCAACAAGTATTCATTTAACTCACGAGTTAATATTATCCCTTGATGTAATTTCTTCCACTCCATTAAGAAATCGAAATTGATATCCCACATGCATTTTTGGTATTGATAACTTACTGTATATATTGAAAAAGGCTCCATGCTTTTCATGTGAAGCATATGGAGACTATGGAAACTTGGAGTTTGACCCCTTAGATAAGTCATAAAATAATTAAAATTTTGGTAGACCAATTATCATCCAGTAGTCACCTAGTAAGTGCCCAATCAACAACAAGTCATAGTCCACATGTCACAATATTATAGGATGCCACATGTCACAATATTATAGGATGCCACATGTCATAATTTAATTTGTTTCCAAGTGTCATAATACAAGTATTTTCCATGTGTCATGATATAAGTTCTTTTCATGTGTCATAATATAAGTGGTTGCTTAGAAATACAAATCAAACTACATCAATAGAAATCAAGATATAGACTCCAATGTAACAGGAATACACCAAGAGGTGTATATGCAAAATGAAATTTTTTTCTCAAATGATGAAATAAAATTATGCTTTTTTTTCTTTGGAAAAAAAGAATTGTTTCCATGTGTCATAATATGGTTGGAGGAAGTAAAAATTAGGAAAAATGGTAACTGTAAAAAATGGAATGAGAGAGGGGGAGGAAGGTCATGATGGAGGAGAGAGAGAGAGAGAGATAGGAAGGAATTAATATCAGAGTGAGAGATGGGGAGGAAGGTCGTGGGGGAGGAGAGAGAGAGAGAGAGGAGG
>JZKD02S1672663.1:407750-428535 GCA_000966675.3 Picea glauca
TGATGAAAATATTTCTACACCCCCTCGTCGGGAAATGGGATCCATACAAGGATAAAACAAACCTCTAAATCATGAAGATAATTGTGCTCCACAACCAACAATCTCCCACTTTGAGACTGATCACAACAACTCCACTTTTGTTGTACCTGCTATACTATGATCCACCTTGGACCTGATTTTTTTTTCATATTCACCTTCATGCTTGAAAGCCAACTGAAACTAAGCATAAACTCAGTTTCTACTTAATTACTACCTTTGTTAACATATCTGCAGGAGTCTGGCTAGTATGCATCTTTTCCAACTTCAAATGTCCATCTTCCAAGATGGATCGTATGAAGTGGTACCTGAGTTTTGTATGCTTAGTATTGTAATGGAAGTTTGAGTTATTTGCAATATGAATGATACTCTCATTGTCATAGTACAACCTGCTATTCTCCTTCTTGTTTCCCAATTCCTCCACAAACCTCTATAACCAAATCATTTCTTTACTATCCTTTGTACCAACAACATACTTTTATTTCATTATTGAAAGTTAAACAACCTTTTGAAGTTTTAAAATCCATCTTACGATTGTTCAACCTACAGTAAAAACATACCATGTGGTGCTCCTCCTGCTATATTTATCACCTGCCATATATGAATCAACATATCCCTGTAGAACAATGTCTAAACCTACAAAACATAATGCATGAATAGTAGTACCTCTCAAATACCTGAGAATCCACTTTACTACCTCCCAATTTTCTTTACCTAGATTGTTCATATACCTTCTCACAAATTCCACTCCTTGTGCAATATTTGGTTTTGTGCAAATATAACATTCATAAATATGCCAATTGTTGATGAATAAGGGACCCTGGACATGTATTATATCTCCTCCTATGTCTTGGGAAACATTTCCTTGGTTAATTTGAAATGGTTGGCCAAAGGTGTACTAACCGATTTTTCATTTTGCATTCTAGACCTCTCCAACACCTTCTCTATGTACTCACCCTGAGACAATGCCAATCTGTGATTTTTCTTGTCTCTTGTTATTCTCATACCAAGGATTTTCTTGGCAGCACCCAAATCCTTCATTGCAAATGAATTATCTAATTTCCTTTTGAGCACATTTATATCCTGCATGTCAGACCCTGCAACAAGCATTTCATCTACATACAATAGCAAGATAATATAGCTTCCATTTTCTAGACTCTTAAAATAAACACAATGATCATAATGACATATTTTATAACCTTGTTCTATCATAAACCTATCAAACTTCAAATATTGCTGCCTTGGAGCTTTCTTTAGGCCATACACGCTTTTCTTCAACATACATACCAAATTCTCCTTCCATTTGACCTCATACCCCTATGGTGGTTGCATATAAATCTCTTCCTCCAAATCCCCATGGAGAAAAGTTGTTTTTACATCTAACTGTTCAAGATGAAAATATTTTGCTGCCACAAGACTTAAAATAGTCATAATTGAATTCATTTTAACAACAAGAGAAAATATTTCATCAAAATCTATAGCTTTACTTTTTGAAAACCCCTTTACAACAAGTTTATCCTTGTATCACTTTTTTCCTCCATATTCTTCCTTCAAACAGTAAACCCATTTATTCTACAATTCTCTTTTTCCTGCAAGAAATTGAACCAAGTCCCAAGTATGGTTATTTACCATGGAATCCATTTCCTCTTTCATGCCTTGCTCCCACTTCTTTTTAGTGTCTACCTGTATTTCCTCTTCATAACTTTCTAGTTCACCAGAATCAGTCATCAATAAATAATACAATGAAGGAGAGTATTGTTCAGGGGGTCTACTTAACCTGGTAGACCTTCTAACAATAGTTGTAAGATTTTGAGGTACCTACTTCTCTTGTTGTTGTACATTTTCAATTTATGGTACCTTTGGAGTTTCTTTTTTTAGTAATCTCATCAAGCACTTTGTATTCTAGTTTTTCTTTTTCCTATTTATTTCCATGCAACTGATCTTTGTACATGACCTTCTCATTGAGTACGACATCTCTACTCCTAATTATTTTTTGATTTGCATAATCCCATAAGAGATAACCAAAATCATTAACATTGTATCCAATAAAGGTACACTTCTTATATTTTTCATCAATCTTTGTTCAATTTTCTTTATCAATATGGACAAATGTTGCTTCACAACCAAAAGTCTTTAGAAATGAATAGTTTACCTTTTTACCTATCCATGGCTCCTATGGAATTACACCATCAAAAGAGATTGAAGGTAATCTATTTATTAATTTAATAGTAGTATCCACAACATCTTCCCATAATTGTAAGGGAAACCCAACATGAAATCTCATAATCCTTGCATGTTGCATGATTGTCATGTTCATCCTTTTTGACACACCATTTTCTTGTGGTGTTCCTGGAACTGTCTTCTCTCTATGAATCCCATGGTATGAAAAGTAATCATCAAACTCCTTGCTGCAATATTCACCTCCATTTTTTGATCTAAGACACTTCAACCTCTTTCATGTCTCATTCTCAACCAAAGCTTTCCATTTCTTAAAAGTATCAAAAACATCATTTTTTTTCAAATACAATAAACCCAAGTTTTCCTAGTTGCATCATCAATAAAAGTAACATAATAATGAGAGACAACAAGAGATGATACCTGATATGGTCCCCATACATATGCATGCACAAGCTATAACTTTTCACTCTTATTTTCCTTTCTGACTCTGAGAAATCTTACCCTCTTTTGTTTTCCATAAACACAGTGCTCACAGAAATCCAAATCAATTTGTTTAAGACCTGGTAAAAAATTCCCTTTGTGAAGTGTTTGCATCCCTCTCTCACTCATGTGTCCAAGCCTATGATGCCACAATGTTGTATCCACTCCTTTAGAAGCTAAATAGATAGAAGAGTCATCATTACTAGTACACAAATACAATGTACCTACCTTCTCTCATTTTACTATCACCAATGATCCTTGAGTTACCTTCCATGCCTTATCTGTAAATGTAGATATAAAACCTTCAATTTCCAACTTTCCTTTTGAAATTATATTTTTTCTCAAATATGGAACATGTCTTACCTATTTTAACAGCCATTGGTTTCCATTCTTTTTCTTTATGTGTACCTTACCCAGTCCAACAATTTTACATGGTGCATCATCACCCAAATGAACTTGTCCAAAATCACCTTGAACATAATCTTGAAAATGTTTCCTATGGGGTGTGGAATGAAATGAATCTCCTAAATATACTACCCAAGAATTAATAATATGATCTAAAGAAAGAATCAAAGCATCTTGTAACACATCACCTTATACATTTGCTTCTTGATTTTTCTCCTGATGTCCATCTCTTTGTTTCTTTGGAGCTTTGAAATATTTATTTAGATGTCCTTTGTTCCTGCAATTCCAACACTCTATCTTTCCTAGTCTAGATTTGGATATTCCCATCTAGAATTTCCGCGGTTACCTGTAATCTTTCCTCTTTAATTTTTTCATCCTATTTTCTCCATGGTTAGTGAATTACCTGATGTCTCACCTATGCTTTTCCATTGCATTTCCTTGCTAAGGATAACACCAAAAACATCATCAAATTTATTAGTGTTTGAACCAGAGATAGAGTTATTTACATCCATGACCAAGCCCTTCCATCTTTCTGGCAATGAACACAAGATTAGAAGAGCCCTAACCTCATCATCAAAGTCCACTTTTACAGAACTTAGTTGATTAGTAACCTTATTAAATTCATTTAAATGATTGGAAACAAACCCACCTTCTGACATATTCATATTAAATAACCACTTCATTAGAAATACCTTGTTGGAATCCGAGGGTTTTTCATATAGTTTAGCCAATGCACTCATCAAATCTTCCATAGTCTTTTCTTTCGAAATATTAAAAGGAATCTATTTTTCCAGGCACAACCGTATTGTTCCTAGTGCCTTTCTGTCAAGAACCTCCCATTATTCATCCTTCATGGCCGTCGAATTCTTTGCTATTCCACCCAATGGTAGGTAAATATCCTTCTAATATAAATAATATTCCATTTCATCTTCCATAGCTAGCAGTTTTGGTTGTTACATTTATTGACCTTAAAATTTACATCTTCCTCCATTGCTCCCACTCAAACTAGGAACCCTCTTTTCTTGTGATTTACCTTTGGATCTAATACCAATTGTTAGAAAAACAGGATCGTGGGACAATAACATAAAAAACAATGTGGAAATAAAACACAAAAGATACACAATACAATAGAGACAGATGTACATAGTTCACCCAGTGTGTGCTATGTCCACCATAGAAATTTCCAAATCCTTCCTTTTATTAATTTTTCTTTAATATTACCCCCCAGCCCCACCCTCATATATGGGGTGGGAGTGGAGGAAATATTAGAGAAAATGTATGAAGGTCAGGGTGGGGTAAATATTAGAGAAAATGTATTACAATAAAATGAAGGGATATAACCTACAACACGCCCATTGTAACTTCCTCTTCTTTCTCTTACAGTATCCTCTCTCAGAATACAATATTCACACACATACACAACCACAATACAATTCCCCATAAAAGAGGATTTTCTTATAGGTAAAAAAACCCTAACATAACTTCTACGGTCATATCTATGACCTTATAATGAATGGTCCAGATTGACTACAAAATTACAATATTTTACAAGGAAATGTTTCCCAAAAGTTCACTTCGGGGGTGCTTCCCTCGAATTCCTTTCCAAAACCCCACTAATGAAAATAGTGGGGGGGGGAGGGGAGCCCCCCCCTCTATAAGTAAATGGGATCCAAACAGGGCTGAAAAAAACCTCTGAATCAGGAAGATAATCATGCTCCATAACCAACATATTTATCATGATTATATTTAATGAAATCCTTGTATACATCAAGTGGGGGTTCTTCCAATTCATCTTTGATTTCATTATGATCATCATTTTCAAACTGAACACATGAGAGGTTGAAATTTTCCTCCAATGCAACATGTATAGGATGGTATCCTTCTTGAATTGGAACTTTGGGGTTCTCATTTTTTGTTTCAAGACTAATATCTAAAAAGAAATTCAAATATTTCATGAAGTCTTTCTTCTAAATTCCTTCCTCTATTGTCTTCAAAATGTTTTGGGGGATTTAATAGGTTAGCACTGGTTTCATGAAAATTTATTTAAATGACTTAAGCTCGCTACATTAAATCTTTCCAACTGCTCTTTCCCTCTTGATTCAACAAAAATCCTAGATTCACATGAAAGGAATTTTCATAACAACTAAAAATGATAACATAATTTTGAAATATTTCTTGAGGAATCTCATGAAGAATATTCATCAATATGAAAGTGAAATATTTGATTGTCTCTTGCCCATAATTTTGGATGTCAACCAGTTTCAAGAAAAGAGAATATGGATATTTCCTTGGGAAATATTTCTCAACGAATATATTTTCTAATACATCCAAACTAGTGATGGTTCCGGGAAACAATGAATAAAACCATTCACTAGTATTTTCCTTTAGAGTCAAGATAAATAAATGGCATGCAACATCATCCTCAGCCACATTATAAATCTCACAAACACTGTCAAACTTAATAAAATTTTATCTGCATCTTTTGAGGCATTTCCAAAGAAGATTGGAAATTTGGCCATGGAAATATCTAGCAACGGATGAACTTGTCCTTACAAATTGAGTGGACTTTCTGTATGACCGTTTTTTTCTTTGGGTATCTTCTCCTTTTGTTGTAACTTGAAAAATTTATGTTGTGCTCGATGGGGAAGGTAAAATGTCATCAAAACATGAAATAAACTCTTCAGAGGAGTCATAATATAGGTCTTCTTGAATTTATTAAATCTTTTTGGTAGAGTCACCAAGGAATGTTTCTTCAAAATATAGAGTTTCGATGATGGAGTCGCCGGGAAGATCATCCTCCCAAATCTTGGATTGTTCTTTGGTTCTAATAAATTTGTCACAATTCATTTGTGACTAAAGTTTCAACAATATGTCTTCAAGGATAGCTAGTGCTCCTTGAACAAGGTTTTCAAGAACCCAATTCATTTGGAATCAATCTCTATATATTCTTTCAAAACTTCAAACATACAACCTCTAGTCTTACAATAATATATGATCCTAAAAAGTATCATATTTATTTAAAACAAATCATTCCCCAGTGGAGTCACTGAAAATGTTGATGTTTATATTGGCCTGGATCCAAACAACAATGTCATGAGCATATGAATCCCCCTATGTTTTTATAGAGGTGGTACTCTTCTTTGGATGAAATGTTGGAGTATTATTTGTATGTTTTTGCAATAAATGTAAAGAGTGAATTCTAAAGAGAAAACCCAGAAATATATTCCAAGAAGGATTATATATATAAATTTACAACCCTTGTATATAGTTATACAAATATACATTGGATCATTTAAAGAAAATATAAGATAACATGTGCCAACAAATATTTGTGTCTACAAGGTTTTGCAATCTCCCTTTAAAAAACATTTTTTCTTTATGGTAAGATAAAATGAACACAGAATCTACTATGAATTTTGCAATATGAAGAAATCAAAGGTATTCAAAGAACTTTAAATGATAACTCCATTACAACCATTTTTTGTTTTTATGGGACATACATTTGAAATCACATGCTTTCAAACCAAGTCTAAGAAATCACCAACATAGTGCCCAAAGTAGTTCTTTGCAAGAGAAATTTACAAAAATACCCCAATATGATAAGTTCAATAATGTCATAAACTTAGAGAACTGAAAAATATTAAACAAGGTCTCTATGACTATTACATGAACTAAAATGAATTAGATTTTTTTTTTACAGGAAGGGACTGTGCTCCTTCAGACCTGAAATGTTAGAAGATGACTAAATATTTCAAAGAAATAACTACTCAGACCCATCTATTAATGTTCTCAATATGTTCATGGAAGATTTGATGGAAAGAAACAACAAATACGAATATGTAGAGGAAAATTTTTAGTAGTCTAGTCCACCGAACCTTGCAGAGATGGAACTTTGCTTCTTGTAGAATTTTCACCCTTGTAGAAACTTTTGACTTCCAACCCCTTGATAGTGCCTTCTCTTTCACTTTTAAAATATTCTCTCAATGTTCTTGAAGTAGTTAGGGTTTTCCTTTCTAGGACTTTCCATGATTCATTTTTTGAGTAAACCACTTTTAACTAATTCTTGATTGCAGTCTCATTAATGACTTATTTCATTGAAATTAGTGCCTCCAACTAGGGACTAGTCATTCCTTTAATAAACTTTATTTTCAAATTATCAAGTTGAGTGATTTTAACAAAAGTGGACAATGTTTTAATTTTATAAACAAGATGTTTTCCCTTTCAGACATGGAAAAAATTCCATATGCAATATTCATCATCTCATATTTCCAACGATTCTTCCTGAGCATGATTTGGAGTTATGGATGTCAAGTTATAGCCGAGGGAAATTGAGGTTCCAAGCAGATCTATCATCAAACCATGAAAAACAAGCTGACTATTCTTTCCATTTATGAGAGAATAATGGCCATTTTCAGCTCTTGAAACCTATTCCATCATCTTCCTCGTCAAATAACCTTTCCAACAAAGTGTATTTTTCCCAAATCTGACTGTCGTATCTCAAGTTATGGCTTCTATAAAGTATTTTCTCAATAGTCATTCATCTAACTCATAGGTTAATCTTGGCCCTTGATCTAATTTCATCCACTCCATTGAAAATTTCACCTTTTCCTTTAAATTGATATCCCACATGCATTTTTTTTATTGATAACTTAGTTTATATATTGAAAAAGGTTCCATGATTTTCATGTGAAGCATATGGAGTCTATGGAAAATTGGAGTTCAACCCCTTATATAATTCATGAAATAATTAAAATTTTGGTAGCCCAATCATCATCCAATTGTCGCCCAGTAAGTGCCTAGTAAGAAACAAGTCAACGCACAATGATATCCCCTGTTTCACAGTATTATAGGGTGCCACAAGTCATAGTGTAACTAGTTTCCACATGTCATAATATAATTGGTTTCCATGTGTCATGATATAAGTGGTTTCCATGTGTCATAATATAAATGGTTTCCATCTGTCATAATATGCTTGGAGGAAATAATGATTGGAGGAAATAAAATTAGTAAAAAATGTAAGTGTAGTAAATAGAATGAGAGAGGGGGAGGAAGGTCATCAGGGAGTAGAGAGAGGGGAGGTAATGCAAATCAAAGTGAGAGCATGTAGGGTGATGGAGGAGAGGAGAGTAGGTCCACAGGTTTTCATGGAGAGGAGGTTTGCATGCTTAATCAAAATGTTTAAGTACAGGAGAGGGAGTAAGGGAGGAGAGGAAAGGGTAGGGTATTAAGAGGATGCAAAGCAGGGGTAAGGAATGTGGAGGTAAGGTGTGGGAAGTGATGTAGATTTCAAGTAGAAGGTCTGCATGGAGGATGAGGGGGATGGAAAAAATTATTAAGTGTGGTTGAGTGGGGAGAGGGATGAGTGGAGATGGGAGGGAGTAATGGAATTTTGAGTGGAGTATGTAGAGGTAGATAGAATGCAGGGTAGAGAGGATGTGGAACCAAGAAAATGTATGAAAGGAGAACTACGAATATGAACCAAGAAAATGAGACTAAGTCAATATTTAGTCTCAAGTTCTATGAATGGATCCAAGAAAATATGTAAGTGTGGTTCCAAAAGTAAGCGGGGTTCGAAGAAAATCAGCGTGGTTCCAAGAATATCTTTGGTCACCTTACAGGTGCTTACCAGTTTTCCTAGGTTGAATGCTCTGTCTAAATCTTTCTCTTTTTCAAAAATTTTGAGTAGTGTACATTCCTTGTTCTATACCCAAACCAAGTACATACACATTTTGTATTATACACATCCTGCATACATACGTAGGTTGACTATGCACAACATCTGTTCCTATCATCTTGAAGAGTTTTTTCAAAAATATTTTCTTTCCTTTCAGGAAACCCTTGGATTCTCGGGTCTCCCTCAGTTTCAGGGCCCTCTGTTGACTGTTGTTTGGATAGATTCAAGGCTCTGATTATATATGAACTTTTAAAGAAATATTTTTTGTTTCTTTCTCTCTTTCTATTTGTTGTCAAGGTTAAGGCTGTACTTGTGAGATTTAGGTCCTCCTGTGGAATCTGGTGAATCCATACTCTCAGGAAGTGGTTCAGGATTTGAGTTATTCTTTGTCTTTTCATCCTTCTCTCTTGATTATTCTTTGAAAATGAAAAATATATTTTCTTGTTATTTTCATTTCTAAGCATATAAAAATCAACAAAAAGAATGTTGTAGTTTCTTAACTGCATTTGCATTTTACTATGCATGTTTGTTTGGTGTTACTAGCTTAGGTTGTTTTTATAAAAGAAGAGAGTTTTGAACCCAAAGTTCCTTTTAGTATTCTTCCTTGAAAGGTTTAGTAGTTTCATGGAATTTGGAAATGAAAAATCATTGTAGGAAAAATTACATTTTAGGATCTTGGTCTTTATTTTGAAAAGTTTGCACCATCAAAGTTAAAAATACATTTTTTTTTTCATTTGTAGAACATAGTTTTCTTTCATAACAATGCTCTAAAAGCTTATTAAATATTCTCTTTATTCTCTCAAAGAACACCATGGGTTTCACTTCTGTACCCCTTGAGTAATCAAGCCACTAAAATTAAAACTTAATGCTAAAATCGACTAGACGTTTTTGTTTATAGGGTACACCAAGTAGTCTAGGCTTTAGAACCTTGGAATAGGTGTGGAGAGGAAACTCTTAAAGGACACTTAAATAAAATTAAGAGTATGATATAGGTATTTTTGAATTCCAATATCGTAAAATTTATCCAGGACCCCTCTCTAACATAGGGTCTAAACACGAGGTCGCGCAAGGAAAGGTAGAGGAGATAACCCCTCCAAAGTCGGACTAAGCGTAGAGGGGATTGTATATTGAGTCTCATTCTTGGGATTACACTGACTACATTTGAATATGGAGCTTAGTGGACCTATAATTCATTTGGGATCCTCATTTGTCTTCTGTACCATTTTCTTTAGGTACCCTTGAAAGGATTCATACATAGTTATATTTCTCATACAATCTTGTCCACTATCAACTGTACCCACCTGGTGAGTGACTGCATGAAGGAAACCTAGTTTTCTTTTATAGGGACTCACACATGTGACTGTGGGGGTATACCGTGGTACCTAGGATAGATGTCGGACCACACTTTGTAGAGTATACCCATAGGGTGTCTCCATGATCGAGTTAGACTTGCACTGATATGTTTCTCTAGTGTTGGTTGGTGTAACTGTTCTTCCTACCATTCTCTTGATTGTTTGATTAGTCTTTAGATAATTTGTAGTGTATATTATTTGTTTCTCACTAGCTTGACCTTAGAGTTTCAGTTGATCATTTTGCAAGGTGGAATATCAATAGCTCTGACATTCGCGTAGGCTTCAGGGATTGTCGTCGGTAACTTTAGAGCCACCTCTTCCACGGCTGAGGTGAAGGCTAGATCAAGAGGGTTATTTCAAAGAGACCATGCCACAATAAATTGTGCCCAAGCCTATTCCTAGAGAAGATACACTTGCACCGAAGGAGCCTACCATTCCTGACCTCGAAGATGAAGGATTCATTCCCACAAACCCTCCAATAATTGATCTATCAATCTCAATCCTTGTTCAGGTAGTCCCTCTTGAGGTGACTACTCATGATCGTTTTCTTGTTAGGTGATTGGCGATGGAAGAAAATAATTATACCTCTATCAAGAGTCCTCATACTCCCATCCTGACTACGATTGGAGGGGGTGCCATCCCCCCTCCCCCACCTTCACCTAAAAGTACTAATTCTATCTAGACATATACAACTTTAGGAACTAGCATGGTCTCTACAATGACTATGAACAATATACCTACTATACAAAACATCTATGGTGCTCCTTTTTCATATGAGATGCCAAGTTTCAATACAAGATTGACTTTAACTTAATCCACTCTACAGAGTATTGGTCTGGGGGCAGGGAATTCTAATTCTCCCTTTTAAGGATCCTTCATAGGAACCTCTTCTCCATTTAATGAAATCCCTTACAATGGGGGTCATATCCCTCCTCTATCCACCTTTCTTGGAGGGTCTTTCTAGCAATCATCAGGGATTAATACCGGTTCCAAATTGTTTAGTGGAGGGAGTCATGTGTCTTAGTCCTATATGACTCTGGTTGGGTCTATGCCTTTCTCTTTATTTGGTGCTTTTGGAAACAATTATTTCTTTTGTCTTTGTTTTCATCAAGGGGAAGCCCCTTCTTCAATCAATCCAACCCTATGCAAGGATTTGTTCCTTCACAGGGATTTGTGATAGGAGACTTCTCCTGTCAAGGTATTGGAAATCCCTGGCTGGGTTCTCTACCTTCATAAGCGATTTCGATTGGGGGAAACCCCTCCCACACTCAGTGGAACCCTGGGAAAGGTTAAGTGCCTATGCCAAGAGGATTGATTGGGGGAAACCCCAACCAAGGTTTTTGGAATACCATGCAGGGAGAAATACCTACCTGTTGGAGCCGGAAGTCACTCCTGGATTACTTCCAGGAGCAGAGCCCGACGCCCATCAGTTTAATGTCATGATTTGTTTTAAAGGGATGCTCCAATGGAGAAAAACTCGGAGAAATATCGTCTCAACTCAGAAACTGGGCCAGGCATGCATGGACGAGTGAGGTCTTGATAAACTTCAAACAATGAGTTGCAATAAAGGGTGAGTAGGGGGAAGACTTGTATGAGAAAAGTGAAAAATTCTATCATAAACATCCAGTTTGTAATAGACTGGAGAAGAAAGCATTCGAACACAAGATCCTCTTACATTCAAAATCAAAAGACCAGAGAATACAATAATGTCATAATAAATCCTTTATCATAACATAACTGCAACAATCCATGTGAATTCTTCGATAATGGACACTCTGGCATAAGACGAAACATAGATGTAAGAAGGAGAACTGTTTGTCATAAACCAAGAAATCTCAAACACAGAGGCATAACTAGGAAACCAGAATGGTCATTAAAACTTTACAGTCGGGAGCTTAGCTCTACCATCGATAGATACAAAAATGGCAAAAACTCCTTCATATACTCAAAACAACAACAGCAGCGGAACCAAGATACTGCATTGAAAGCTTTGCATCTGCATGGATTCTGACACTCTGCAGCTAAAAGATCGTGCAACTTATGTCAGACGCAATCCGACTCCTGACAGTTCTAGTGGCGAATCGACGTGCTTTTAATTCAGTGTCGGGCTTTCTCATAATGGCGGAGGTGATGTCTAACCACCACCAACCACTTCAATAACTGCTTCATCGGGATCTAGGATGACTCGACCAACTCGGCACTTCTGCAACATGGAGGACCTCTCGCACTGCCACCTGGAATAACTGAATGGCTTGAAGAATATGCGTGGAGGCCAGCGAGGAAGGTGGGGTGCAGGAACAGAGTGATGGGGCTGAAACAGCAGGGGGGAGAGTAAGAAGCGATGAGGGAGAGAGAGAGGTTACAGGGGAGACACATGGCAAAAGGCAATAAGTGGAGCAGGCAGGAGAGTAGGTGTGATGGACATTGGGAGGTTGACGTGGAGGGGAGGAGACACGTGGTAGGTAGTGTGTGGATGATGAGAAGGAAGGGAGACCATGTGGACAAAAGAGGGGAGGAGGACAGATGACACACGGCAGCAGGGGAAAGGTGGTCTGGAAGACGTCATGACGAAAGAGGGGCCCACACAGGCTAAACACAAAGCATCTGAGAATGATGGGAGTGCATGAGCATCATCGATCCAGGCGCTAAGATCTCAGCTGTTGGAAAGTTGCGTCCGCGATTCCGAACCCCCCCACCCTCCGCTTAAAAGTAGAAAGGCAGGGGGGGGCCGGAATTTCCTTTTCCCCCTTTCATCCGCGCACGCTGATCTGGACCATTTTGGAGGTGCGCCCCCGATTCCGGACCCCCCCCCCCCTGCTTAAAGGTAGAAAGGCAGGGGGGTATGGAATTCCATATGCGTCGTTGATCCAGGCGCACGAAGCACTGCCACTCGGACTTTCTCGTTACTTACCATGGGCGCACAATCACCCAAAACTTAGGACAAGTGGGTTTTTGACCCATTCTTTCGCATTCCAACCCCCTTGCAAGAAATATCGCTAACATTTGGCTCCATGGGGGATAGAGTCATCCCTGTGATGCTCTAAGAACACTTTTGCAGATTCAGTGCCTTTGTTGTTGGGTTATGGAGTCATTTATTAGTCCAAAAAACAAAACAGAAACAATATTTACAAAGCAAAACAAAAAGAGCCGACTGTGGCTCACAAAAAGAATTTTTTCAAGAAATGCCCATTGAATGGGTTGATAAAAACTTCTTTGCCTTCCAGATCCTGCAACCTGTAAGTGTTGTTTGAAAATACTTCAAGGATATTGAAAGGCCTGAACCAGAGGGCATCAAATTTACTATGTTTTCCCTTTTCCTGCCTGGGTGCATCCCATTTGAGTACCAGGTCACCCTGCCTAAACTCTTTCTTTATGTTCTTCTTATCAAAAGCCTACTTGATCTTCTACTGATGATTGTAGGCTCTGTCCAAGACTTGTTCTCTAATCTACTACACTTCCACCATCTGGCGAATCCTCCTGATCACATGATTAGGTTCTTCTTCAAAGTCTTGGAGGAAACTTGCCACAGGTAAGGCAGGCTGAGTTGGGAAAACGACCTCTATTCCATAAACTAGTTGGAAGGGTGAGAGGCCCAGGGATTTCTTGGTTGTCACCCGATCAGCCCAAAGAGAAAATTTGATCTTTGAGTCACCAGGCCCTTTTATTGTCCTCCAGTAGCTTCTTGATAAGCTTGATTAGGATTTTATTGGAGGACTCTGCCATTTCGTTTCCTTGAGGATAGTAGGGAGTGGAGTGAACCAGTGCAATTTGGAACTGTTCACAGAACTTGACCAGAGGCTTAGACCGAAAGGGAGAAGCATTATCAGTAACGATTCTGTTGGGGCAGCCAAATCTGGATATAATATCTTCCAGGAAGCTGATGATTACTTTGTGAGAAGTTCTTCTGGTGGGGACAACTTCTATCCATTTGGTGAAGTAGTCGATTGCAGTCAGAATCCATCGGTGCTGGCCACTTGAGGGAGGATGAATTTACCCGATGAAGTCCAATCCCCACTACTGAAAGGGTGCTGAGACTACCACGGGTTTTAATGGTAGGGATTTAAGCTGTTGCTTTCCTGAGAATTTCTGGCACTTAATGCAAGCTTTGATTTCCTTGCAGACATCAGGAAACAAGGTGGGCCAGTAGTATCTAGCCTGGAGGATCTTATGAGCTGTGGTCTTCCAAAAATGATGACCTCCACAGAGACCACTGTGGAAGTCGAATATAACCTTCTGGGCCTGTTGTGGGTCCAGACACCTCATTAATACCCCCAGGGGGTCTTTCCAGTACAGAGCTTGGTCAATGAGGCAATATATGATCACTTTGAGCTTTAAATCTCTTGCCTTGCTTTTTCCATCCCATCCGGAGGCCTCAATTCTTGCAGAAAATACAAGATATCCTTGTACCAGGGGCATGTTTCTAGTGGTAAAGATCTTTGGGAACTTTTGTTGGATGACTCAACTTGTTCGTTGATGAAATTGATTCCCAAGGCTCTGCAATTTGACTCGGCTAGAATCTTGGCTAAACCCTACCCCTTTATCAGCTTGGTGGGATTAATATCCAGATCAAACTCTAGGATATTGGCCATCCATTTACCTCTTTTTCCGTCTATGTCAAGCTGTACAAGAATGTCCTTCACAGAAGCTGAAGGGACATATGCAGTGATCTTTGAATGCAAGACATAAACTCTGAAATCTTTAAGAGCTTTCACCAAGGCATAAGCCTGCTTCTCCATGATCTCGTACCGGAGCTCTGCATCTCTCAGTGCCTTGCTAAAGAAGGCAATAGGATGTTCTTTCCCTTGATCATTTTTCTGCAGTAAGACTGTTGCTACTGTATCATAAGAAGCAAAAGAAAATATCAGAAAATATTTGGAATAATCGGGACTGATTAGCACAGGTGCCTCAGTCAACGCCTTCTTTATTTGGGAAAAATATTCTCTGGGTTCAGAAGTCCATTTCACTTCATTCCCCTTCCTGAGCATGGTTGTGATGTGTTTTACCAATTCAGAAAAATTTGAGACAAACCTCCTCAGAAAATTAATTCTTCCCAAAAATGCCTGAACCTCTTTCTTAGATTTGGGAAGTGACAGGGCATGGATTGCTTCCACCCTGTCAGGATCAATTCTCACTCCCTCTGCTAATACTATATGGCCTAACAACTTCCCTTCTTGCATAGAAAACAATGATTTATTGGGATTCAGGGAAAGGGCAAACCTGCGACACCTATGGAAAACCTTCTTCAAGTGGTAGCGGTGCTCTTTATTAGTCTTGGAAAAGACTGTTATGTCATCTAGGTAAATCACCACAAACTTATCTTTTTCTCTGATGAAGGCTATGTCCATGGCTCGCTGAAATGTTGCTCCTGCATTCATCAGCCTGAAAGGCATTTTGGCATACATGAATGTGCCCCACGGAGTAGTGAATGTTATTTTTTCCCTGTCCTCAGGCATGACTGATATCTGATTGTAGCCAGAGAAATCATCAATCATGGATATCCTGGAAGCACCGATGACCTTCTACAATACGTGCTCCATGTTGGGCAAGGGATAATTGTCTTTCCTTGAGCTCCTGTTCAGGTTTCTGAAATCAACACAGAGTCTGATTTCTCCACTTTTCTTTCTTACAGGGACCAAATTAGCCACCTAGTCAGAATATCTCAAGGGGACAATGATCTGGGAATCCAACAACCTCTTCACTTCCTTCTCCATGACAGGTAGCAGCATGGGATTTATCTGTCTTAGCTTCTGCTTGAATGGCCTAGCCTTTTCTTTTAGTGGGATCTTATGCTCAATAAATAATGTGTCATACGTCTTGAGGTCTTCGTAGGTCCATGCAAACACATCAACAAACTCCCTCAGCAACTTAGTATATTCAGTCCTCTGCTCCTTGGTCAAACTTTTTGATAGTTTGACAATCTTAGGCTCCTCTGGTGTGCCTATGTTGCACTCAGCTGTATGAGCATCATCATCCGAAACTCTACCCTTCACTGCCACATCATTCCCATCAAACAACCTTTCTAATGGGATTAGTCCTTTTGGTATGTGGTTTCTTGGTAGATGTATAATCTAGTGGTAAACAATTTTATTCAAAAACTCTCCAGGGCGACGGTCACCTTCCTCATCAGGATCCTCATCTATGTGTGATGCAGAAAATTCATCAATGGATTGGAGGAATTTCTCTATCTCTGGATCATCTTCAAACACCTTCCAATGTTTGACATTGTCCGATACAGAGGGTCTGTATCTTATCTCCACCTCAGATCTGACAGCGGGTTGCATAGGAACTTCGAACAAACTAGCTGAGAAAGCTAGAAAATCGGCTGGAGCATTTTCTTCCCTTGGAATGAAAGAGATGTTGAAATCCAAGAAGAAACTGTCAATTAGATCCCATACCTTGTTCCTGTAATTCTTGAGATGGGGGTTCTTGGTCTGCTAAATGTTTTTGACCTGCTGGACTATCAATTATGCATCCCCGAACATGGCTATCTCCCTTATTTCCATTTATTTCGCAGCTCTTAACCCCAGAACCAGAGCTTCATACTCTTCCATATTGTTGGTGACTTCAAACTCCAGCTTGTATGATAGGGATATGGTCTCTCGACAGGGGGACACGAATACTGCCTCGACACCTGCACCTATACTGGAAGAAGCTCCATCAAAGAACATCTTCCAAACAGAGGTGGTTGGAGGAGGCATCTCCTGATTAAGGATGGGCTGCTTTCTGATTTGCAAAGGGGGCTCAGGAGTCTCAGTGACCTGTAACAAACTAGACCCTAATTCAGTGTCAAGAGAAAAGATGGGGTGATTAGTGGGGTTTGCTTCATCGCTGACTATATAGGCTAGCTGGGCTTCTCTATACAATCTCCTATGTTCTCCCTCAAAGACGGGAATGGTGGCATATGTGAGATCCATCTGTAACGTCCCTCCAAGTCTCTTAATCCAAGACCTTGACAACAACATGCCAAACTTGGGGGGAACATCAGCTACCACAATATCCATGACCATACTTTTCATGGGCAGCTGAAACAAAGAGACTACCAGATCCTTGATAACTCCCAACCATTGCACTCTCCTAGAGTCAAAAGAATAGAGGTCATGATAGGCTCGGGTGACTTCTAATCCTAGCTCTTCCATGAAAGATTTGGGAATGAGGTTGTGGGAGCCCCCTGAATCCATTAAGCAATTGTGTATCACTTTGTCCTGTATGTTTAGGGAGGTGTAGAAGGGAGGGGATGAGTCATCTCTTTCTTCTACCATGGGGCCTAGGACAACTGCGGGCTTTTCATCTTGGAGGTTTATGAAGTCTGTGGAAGGGCATGAGGCTTCAGATTTCAAAAGGTCAGAGAAGCGCTTTTTGAATTCCCCATGTCTGATTAGCTCGGTGAGGGGAACAGGAATTCTGATATTTTGAATCTCATGCTCGAAATTAAAAGAAGATGTAAGCTTTGGAATTTCTCTTATTTCGGGAACATGAGTTTGGACAATGGGAGAGAGAGGTTGGGCCTTCTTACCTCTATGATTGTCTGCTACTTCATTAGCAGGTCTCTCTGTTATAGTGGGTTGCTCAGGAACATCATTTGTTGCTACCCTTTTGTTGGACCTCAGGTTGTACCTGCCTCGACCACCGCTATCCTTGTCTCCTTTGCTCAATTCATTCAGCTGACTGTTCATGAGAGATCCTTCATATGCTTATTGGGTCAGGTGAGGGAAAGGGGGAGTGACTTATAAACAGTGGATTTTAGGCTCAGGCTCGTCTGTTTCCCTTTCTTCTTCATTGGCCACAAAATTGTTCTGGAAGGGAGCCTGAATTCTTTGGTCGTCCCTGTCTCTCTCCTTCTCTCTGTGAATAGTTGGAGGAGTAAAATTATTTGGCCTTCTGAAACCTACTCTGTTCTCGGTGCTCTGAGGGCCCTTGTTCATTTGTTTCCTTTCCACTTTTAATCTCTCCATTTCTTCTTTCAAAAAGTTCATCACTTGGGTCATCTCATTTACTTGAGGGTGGGGCAGTGATGGTCCGGAAGTTGAGGCTTCTGACTTTAAATTTATTTTGTCTACATCGGCCTTATTCCTCAATCTGTTAGCTACTAATATGTTGGATTCCACTTCTATAGCTACGTATTACATCTGATCTAAGGAGGTGGCTCTTATTTCTCTCAATAGAAGACAGAAATCAGGTTCAAATGCACCAGCATAGGAAATTTGGGCAGAGGCCTCTGAGGGTTTTATCTCTGCAGGAATCTTGTTATACATTTTATTGAATCTTTTGGAGAAGTCATAGACAGACTATCCTTCCATCTTCTTCAGAGACCCAAACTCTGTCATGTAATATATGTAATCTTTCCTATCTCCCCACTACCTCAGGAAAACATTATCTAGGGCTTCAATGCCAGCAATAGATCCCGGGGTCAGTCCCCTGAACCATTTTCTAACCTCACCATCCAAGCTATGGACAAAAACTCTCATCCAGACATCTTCATTCTCAATGTTCATATTGTCTGCATAACTATAGAAAGCAGACAGGTGCTCTTCTGTATTTATGTCCCCTTCCCCAGTGAACTTGGGCATATACTTCAAGTAGTCTCTAGCAGGGAGAGGGTTCATAAGATGGGGTAGGATTAAAGGAGCATATCTAGCAGCGACTATAGCATCCATTCTATTTAGTGGGGGATTAGCACCAGCCATAGGAGTATTAGGTGGAGGAGAACTAGGAGGAGAAGGCGTGTGAATGGGATATGAAGGAGATGACGTGGAAAGCAGAGAGAAGGCTAAGGGACCTGAACGTGCAGATGCTCCTCTCTGTGTAATAGCAGTAATAAAAAGAGGGGTAGTGAAACCTTCCAAGGCCTGAGGTCCACACTAAGGCACAACTTCTAGGGATGGGGGAGTGACAAGGATCTCTCCCTCTGATACTAGACCAGGAGGAGAAAACTCAACAAGAACACTCCCGAAGTTCAGAAAACGAAGAACCTCAGAGGAAGGACGACTAGGAAGCTGAGAATAAGAAAATGGAGTTCTCCCAGAAGGGGAAGGTGCATTACCTGTTTCGGCGATGGAAACTTCTTTCGCAGATCTCTTTCCCTTTCTATGCACTGCTTCCGAGTCAGCTTCTGGTGTAGCTAAAGGCAAGTGTGGATTAGACCTCGTGTGTCTGCCTCTTGAAGCCACAATTGATAGAACAGGTTCTCCCCAGCGGAGTCGTCACAATGGAGTCGCCAGGTGCACAGTAGCAATCTTCAAGTTCTGATATCTGATGCACCTTCATAATCAGTTGATTTTTTTCCTTCAATTCTGGGGAAAATATTCAACTTCGTCCCCGACAACGACGCCAGAAATGTTGGAGCCGGAAGTCACTCCTGGATTGCTTGCAGGAGCAGAGCCCAATGCCCATCAGTTTAATTTCATGATTTGTTTTAAAGGGATGATCCAATGGAGAAAAACTCGAAGAAATATTGTCTCAACTCAGAAACTGGGCCAGGCATGCACGGACGAGTGAGGTCTTGATAAACTTCAAACAATGAGTTGCAATAAAGGGTGAGTAGGGGGAAGACTTGTATGAGAAAAGTGCAAAAGTCTATCATAAACATCCATTTTGTAACAGACTGGAGAAGAAAGCATTCGAATGCAATATCCTCTTACATTCAAAAGCAAAAGACCAGAGAATACAATAATGTCATAATAAATTCTTTATCATAACATAACTGCAACAATCCACGCGAATCCTTCGATAATGGACACTCTGGCATAAGACGAAACATAGATGGAAGAAGGAGAACTGATTGTCATAAACCAAGAAATCTCAAACACAGAGGCATAACCAGGAAACCAGAATGGTCATTAAAAATTTACAGTCAGGAGCTTATATCTACCATCGATAGATACAAAAATGGTGAAAACGCCTTCATATACTCAAAACAAAAACAACAGCGGAACCAAGATACTACATTGAAAGCTTTGCATCTGCCTGGCTTCTGACACTCTGCAGCTGAAAGATCGTGCAACTTATGTCAGACTCAATCCGACTCTTGACAGTTCCAGTGGTGAATCAACGTTCTTTTAATTCAATGACGGGCTTTCCCATAATGGCGGAGGCGATGTCTAACCACCACCAACCGCTTCAATAACTGCTTCATCGGGATCTAGGATGACCCGGCCAACTCGGCACTTCTACAATGTGGAGGACCTCTCGCGCTGCCACCTGGAATAACTGAATGGCTTGAAGAATATGCGTGGATTCCAACACGGAAGGTGGGGTGCGGGAATGGAGTGATGGGGCCGAAACAGCGGGGGGCGGAGTAAGAAGCGATGAGGGAGCGAGAGAGGTTACAGGGGAGACACATGGAAAAAGGAGATAAGTGGAGGAGGTAGGAGAGTAGGTGTGATGAACATTGGGAGGCTGACATGGAAGGGAGGAGACACGTGGCAGGTGGTGTGTGGATGATGAGAAGGAAGGGAGACCATGTGGACCAAAGAGGGGAGGCGGATGAATGACACACGGCAGCAGGGGAAAGGTGGTCTGGAAGACATCATGACAGGAGAGGGGCCCATGCAGGCTAAACACAGAGCAACTGAGAATGATGGGAGCGCACGAGCGCCATCGATCCGGGCACTAAGATCTCAGCCGTCGAAAAGTTGCGTCCGTTATTCCGGACCCCCCCCCC
>JZKD02S1672663.1:431877-443183 GCA_000966675.3 Picea glauca
TCTTTCTTCAAGGGTTGACATCAATGACAACCAACCTTAATCAACAATCTCCCCCTTTGGAATTGATGGCAACACTCTGATGCAACACTGAAATCATATCACTCATGCTCCCCCTAAAACCATGCCTCTGTCCTCTGCATCTAATAATTCTAATCCTCTTGGAACCATGCCTCTGTCCTCTACATCTAATAAATCTCTCCCCCTTTGTCATCAATGGCAAAGGTATCTTTCCATCCGGGGCTGCTCCCCATGACAAATTGTCCTCTTATGGTGCTTCCTCGTGTACATCTAAGACATATAGGATAAGAATTCAAAAAGAATTCATTTTTGGAGTATAAATAACTCCGAGTCTTTGGCAAAGATATTCAAAGGCTTTCTATGGAAGTGGTTTTGTAAAGATGTCTGCCACTTGTTCTTTTGTGCCCACATACTCAACTCTGATGTTCTTTTCTGCAACCTATTCCCTTAGAAAGTGATACTTGATTAGAATGTGCTTAGTCTTGGAGTGCATCACCAGGTTTTTTGAGATACTGATGGCACTTGTATTATCACAATATATTGGAATGGGCTCATCATACTCAATCTGTATATCTGTCAAAGTTTGTTTCATCCAAAGAACCTATGTACAACATGTTGTTGTTGCAATATACTCTACCTCAACTGTAGATAGAGATACCGATGATTGTTTCTTTCTTAGCCATGATACCAAACACTCACCTAAGTAGAGCGCTTCTCCATTGGTGCTTCGTCGGTCATCAATACAACCTGCCCAATTTGCATCTGTGTAGGCCATAAGTGATATTTCTTTTCCTTTTGGATACCATAATCCAAACTCTTATGTTCCTTTGAGATATCTGAAGATCCTCTTTACTGCTAATACATGTAATTCCTTTGGTGCTACCTGAAATTGTGCCACATGTCCAACTGCCTGCATTACATCTGGTCTGGATGCTATCACATATAGTAGGCTTCCAATCATTGACCTATATTTCCTCTGATCTTTAGACTTTGAATCATCATCTTTGCTCAACTTACAACTGGTTTGCATGGGAGTGATAACTGGTTTGCAATCTTCCATTCCAAACCTCTTTAGCATTTCTCTGATATACTTGGTTTGNTATATTTATGTAAGAACTCCCAACTCAAACAAAATGTACTATTGGAATTGCACACCTCTCCAGTAGGAGGGCACTCGGGATTTTTGAAAACCTACCATAGAGTCAAGAAGGATTTGTTTTGGGATGGCCTTAAAAATGATGTTCAAAGGTTAGTGGAATAATGTTTGGTTTGCCAACAAAATAAGGTGGAAACAATTAAGACCCCAGGCCTTTTACAACCATTACCCATCCCAAGTCAGTGCTAGGAGGATGTTTCCATGGATTTTATCACAGGGTTACTGAGGTCTTAAGGAAAGAGTGTCATCATGGTGATTATTGATAGACTGGCTAAGTATGCACACTTTTGTGCACTCTCTCATCCCTTCAAAGCTAGTAAAGTTGCCACCGCATTCATGGAGACAGTTCAAAATCTACATGGCAACCTAAAAATTATTGTAAGTGACAGAGATCCCATATTCACTGGACATTTTTGGGTAGAATTATTTTCTTGTTTGGGTACTCAATTGGCTCATATCTCATCCTATCCTCCTCAATCTGATGGAAAATCCGAGATAGTGAACAAATGTCTGGAAGACTACCTTCGTTTCTTTGTCTCTAATAAACAAACACAATGGTTCAAATGGTCACCCTTGGTAGAATGGTGGTATAACACTTCCTTTCATACTGCAACAAAAAGGACACCATTTATGGAACTCTATGGATACCACCCTTCTTCCATCACTTCTTCACTAAAATAAAAATATAAGGTTCAAGTAGTGGAAGATCACATCGAGCATCAACAACAAGTTCTCCAAATCTTAAAGGACAACCTGACCATGGCACAAAATCGCATGAAACAACAAGNTATGGCCCTTATAAGGTGTTGCAAAAGATTGGTACTATGGCATACAAATTGGAGTTGCTTGCATCTTCACGAGTACACCCAATTTTCCATGTTTCATGCTTAAAGAAGGTTATAGCTGACAAAATCTCATTTCAAACTATATTGCCAGAACTTGATGAGGAAGTAAAAATCATATTGGAGCCTGAATCCATCACTGACACAAGAATTCGCCAATTGAGGAAAAGATCCATTTCAGAGTATCTCATTAAATGGAGGAAACTATCAGCTGGAGATTCCACTTGGGAAGATGATTCTTTTATACAGAAGCATCTAGAGTTACTCAAGCATTGCAGAAAACACTTGTCTCAAGGGGAGGGGCATGTTAAGCCCCAATATTGGCTCATTACCCCTTAATTGGGGTATATTACATTAATAATGTTATTTTATTTATGTTGGCTTTATTCCATTAGTTGTAATTATACCTCCTAGTATCCTATATATACCAAGGAGACATTTTCATTTGGAATCATATTGTACTTGAACATTTATGTGGGGTAAAAGGAGTTTTCCCCCTCGAGGAGGCTTATTATTTGAAATTATCTATTTTTCAAGTTGTTGATTACTTATTATGAGGTTTTTCTATGCTATATTGATATTTGGTTCTTAACATTTGACTACCCCTCAAGAGCTATATCCCATTCTCGAGCCTATTTGGGATCAATACTCTCTCACTTTTCATGATCCTTTGGACTTGCTCTTTCCCTTTGATGAGGCGATTTTAGAGGCAATGACTATGCCGGATAGACCTTGGGATGATATTCACCATATATCTTACTTCTTACCTAATCTTAGGAGAGTGGAAACAGGACAGTTTACCACAACCATGAATAGATATGTTACTAGTCATGTTAACCCTTTGGCCATGCACAAAATTTATGTTGAAGGAAACATGGAAAGTATAGTTGAGGCAATTCCAATTTACATCTCTAAAACCCCTGCCACCCTTGAAAACATCTTCATTGGAGAAGATTTTTAGCCCAAGGAGATTCAGGTGTACACTGAATTATTTAAAGAGTTTCACAATGTTTTTGCCCAAACTTATGAGGAAATGCCAAGAATTGACCCTCATATAGTCGAACATGAGATTAGGACTTATCTCGATGCTAAGCTTGTTCAGTAGAAGCTTCGCCTAGTCAACCCTCGAAAGGAAACGACTATCAAGGTTAAGGTAGAGAAATTGATTAATGTTGGTTTCATATACCTAGTTTAGTTGATGGAATGGATGCCAAACCCTATTCCTGTTAATAAAAAGCAAGGTAGGATTCTTGTGTGCATGGACTTTCGCGATCTGAATAAATCTTTCCCGAAAGATAACTTTCCTACCCATTCATTGATCATATTATCAATGAATGTGAAGGTTGTGATGTATTTTATTTTATGGATGATTTCTCGGGGTATAATAAGATTTAGATCAAGCCCAAGGATCAACACAAAACTACATTCATATGTCCTTGGGGTACTTTTTCATATAGGAAAATGAATTTTGGCCTAAAAAATGATGGAGCTACTTTTGAGCAGGCCATGTCGTCCACCTTCCATGACCTAAAACATATAGTGGAGGCATATATTGATGATATTTCATCACTTTCTCACAATATATTTGATTATCCCGCTCACCTTCAAATTATTTTTGAGAGGTGTTGCTACTATCAGATTCGCATAAATCCGAACAAGTGTAGTTTTTGTGTAACATCAGGATATTTTTTAGGTTTTATCATGTCCACTAAATGGATCATGGTCGATCCTCTTAATTTTGAGGAAATAATCTAGTTTCATCCCCCACATACAATCCCCCAACTTTAGAGTCTTCATGGGAAAGCTAAATTCCTACGATGATTTGTTGCAAACTATGTCGAAATAACTAAAGGGTTTATGCATTTGTGGAAAAAAGGGGTCACATTCTTCTGGGATGAAGCAACTCAATGCTCTTTTGAACTGTTGAAAAGTGCCCTGACGGTTGCCCCTCTGCTCAGTCCTCCTAATTATGGCAAGGATTTCTTGTTATAATTGGCTACAGTAGAGTCTACCATCGATATGGTCTTGGTTCAAAAGGATGAAGTTATCCATGAACATGTTATCTACTACTTTAGTCGAGGCTTAGTTGGACCAGATCTCAACTACACTCACATTGAGAAACTGGATTTGGAAATTGTTCACATTGTCCAAATGTTCCGTCATTATATTTTACTACATAAGACCATCTTCATATTCATCATTAATCCTTTTCAATATGTGTTGACATGAAGGTTCATCGACGAAAATATTAGTCTATGGATAGTCATTCTTCAAGAATTTGGTTTGGACTTTGTTTCAGCGAAGTCTAAAAAGTCTTTGGTCTTTGTTGATTTAATTTCAGAAATTTCAATTGAGAGTGGGAATGAGTTTTCCTAAGATTCATTGATCAGTGAGGATATATTCCTTATTGCATCTTCTAACCCTTGGTATGGAGATATACTTGTGTATATTCAAAATTTGAAGTGTCATTCCTTTGCTTCTCGTGATGAGAATCGATGGATATGCCATCAAGCGCAAAGTTATCTTATCATTGATGATACTTTGTATTGTCGAGGAGTTGATTGTGTTCTCCATCGTTTTTTGAATCATGAGGAGGAATATCTTGTGTTGAACAAATTCCACACTAGAGCATGTGGTGGTCACTTGTTTGGGTTGGAAACAACCTAAAAAGTCCATAATGTAGGATGCTTCTGGCCCTCATTAATCAAAGATTGTATAGAGGTGGTTAAGAAGTGTCACCCATGTCAGATATTCTCTCAAAATATGCGGGCACACCCTGCTCCTATGTTTCTTGTTATTGTTGTTGGTCCCTTCACTAAGTGGGGGATTGATTTCACTACTTGTCACCCAACTTCAGCTAGGGGGATGATCCATATTTATGAGTGGAACAAAATGAATAACAGATTGAATAACATAACACAAAGATACAAATAACAACAAAAAATATCCCGTGAACAATAAATTCTATTGAATAAATAAAATAGGTTGAAACTATAAAATTGCAGAACTAAAACAACTTGTTTGAATGGCGGTAGCTATCTTTGAGAAGAGATGTGGCTTCTATGCACATTCATCTGAGAAAAATGATTACAATGAGGCTCCAGAGGCCTTTTTAAAATTAATCATGAATGAAAAAACCCTAGACATCGAAAAACCTAACCCTAGGAGATGAAATACCAAAAGGTATGTGGGCCTTGATGGGTAATTTGGTACCTCAACTTCCTGGTGGTCAGCCAAAAAAAACTATTTAGGGCCCCAAAACAGCCTTGGAAGTACAAAAATATGTACTGACATGAAAAATTCCAAAATAAGCCAGATGGATTAGGTGGGATGACATAAATATTCACCTAGAAGTTGTGTATGGCTTCAAACATCCTAGGAAGTGTAGAACTCACAATCACAAAGAATTAAATAAGAACGTGTTGAACTAAAAATTGTTAAGAGGAGCTAGTTGGAATAGGTGGGTGGCCACCACTATCCACCTAGATCAGTCCTCCCCCCTTAGGAAGAAATTTTCTCCATTGCGTTGAGTGCCCCCATAAGGTGAATAAATGTCTACAAAATTTGGCCTCGGGTGAGCCACTTGCCTTGGTGTAGCATTTTCCCTGCCTTGATAACCCGATAAAGTTGGATCCTCTACTCATGAGTTGCCTTGATTTGTGTTTCCACTGTCTTATTAGTGGATGTCTATTCCATGAAATTAGGGTTGATCTATGTTGGTTTCAACTATTCTATGATCTCTGAGGTGTCCAATAATGGTGGAAAATATGGTCGAAGGAGGTCCACATTGAACACTAGGTGCAATCCAAGGAAGGGTGGAGTGTTGAGCTCAAAAGAATTGCTACCCACAACCTTGGTGATAGTGTAAGGCCCATAGAGAAGTGGGCATAGCTTTTGAAGGGGCCCTGTAAGGTTCTCTTTATGCAAATGTAACCAGAACTTGTCTCCCACCTAAAATTGGTGCGGTACCCGGTGTTGATCATGGCGCTGCTTGTACTTAGCATTGGCTTTTTGCAAAATATCATAGACCTATTAGCGAATGTGTTGAATCTTCTTAATGAATCTGGTGGATTTGTTAGCCTTAGACTAAACATGGGAATATTCTTCCTTTATGGTTGCAAGAGGTAGTGCAACATCAATGGGACCCAAGGGATAGAATTCCAGTCCCACCTGAAATGGGCTATGTCCGGTGAAACTATAGAGAGCCATGTTGTAGTTGTGTTGAACATAGGGAAGACTCTCATCCCATGTACATAGATTCTTAGAGTTGTACATGCACATAATGTGAACAATCACTTGATTGAAGATCTCTATCTTTCCATCAGTTTGGGGGTGGAAAGCCATGGATTTAGTTAGATTGGTGTCCAACAGTGACTAGATACTCGACCAAAATATGTTGAAGACCATGTTGTCCCAATATGAGGTGATCATCTATGGTATCCAAAAATGGACCCACACCCATTTGAAGAGTATCTTGGTAGTATCTGTCGATGTGATGCTCTTCTTGCAGGCTGTGATAATTTCCATCTTCAAAAATCAATCAACCACAAAAAATACACAATCATTGTCATTCTTGGTGGATGGAAGGCCATACATGTAATCCATTGAGATGGATTCCCAAGGCCTCTCGGGGGTAGGAAGAGGGGTGTAAAATCCTTTCTTCTTGATGGATGGCTTGGAAATGGCATAGGAAGTGCAAGATCTAATATAATTTTTGATGTCTTTTCGAATTTTTGTCCATTAAAAATGTTTATGAAGAATGACCACAGTTTTCTCCATGCCAAAATGTCCTTCCACCAATTGTAGTGAGCCCCCAAAATAATATTTGCATGCTCTCTTGTGGGAACATAGAGGTGGAATAGATGGCATAACAGTCCATCCTGGATGTGAAAATTGATGATAAACACTCATGTACCCAAGAGATGATAGATGGTGGTGAAGTCAGGTTCACGTTGATAGAGTTGGGCCACTCATATGCCTCATGCCCACAGGAATGGAATACTATTATGAGTACATCGATAGGAGGGAAATTGAGGCAGTCAATGACACGATTTGTGCTCCCTGCTTTATACTTGATGTTGATATGGAACTGTTGTAGGTATGTGGAACACTTTTGATGGTGGTCATTCTGCAACTTCCCCTATGTTTTTATGAATTGATGAGGGTTGTGATAAGTTTGGATGATTGTCTCCTTTCCCAGAATGTAATGTTTCCATTGACGATAGGCTTGCACAATGGAATACATTTCTTTGTCATAAGTGGGGTATTTTAAGACAATATATGAGAGTGTCTCACTATTGTATGCTACTCTATGAACGTGTTGAGTGAGAACTGTGCCTACAACATAGTCAGAAGCATCAGTCTCAATATCAAACGATTGTTGCAGATCAAGTAAAGAGAGTACAAAATATGAGAACAAGAGATGCTTCATATCATCAAATGCTTTTTGTTGTTCTTTCCTGTTGGAGCCACCCTTGTTTTTTCACCTCACGCAATTTTCGACGTTTGATACTTGACATTTAAAGTTGTTCTTCTTTTCCTTCCGAAATAATAAGACTCTAAAATCTCGTTATCTGAATAGCAAGGCTTTTTCACTATCAAAAGAAAAGATCCATTTTTTGCTAATATGTTTACCTTTTTGTTTTATTTTGGAATGTCACAAGTCGGACATCGCAAGTCGAACACTTTGATTTTTTAATTCACGAGTCCCGAGTCGCGAGACTGCGAACTCGGTTCTAATTTTCATCCAAGACAAAGAATAGTGTAAAAAATTTAGCCTTTGTTTAGACATTGTCGGGGTTTCACGCCTCGGCATTCGTCGACCCTAAATTTCTGTTTTTACAACCCCGAGATCCGAGAACGCGATAACCTTTTGATAACCTTAGTCAAGAACCAAGGGTAAAAAAATAACCACGATTAAACTTGGTTATCGGCACATCGCCGATCGGCATTTTCTTTCATAAAGTTAAGGTATCCAAAGCTCCGATTCACGAAGTTGCGACATAAATGTATCAAGATTAATTAATTACCGTATCGCGATATCGCGACTCAGCATATCATCCTCCTAAAAGTTGTCTTCGAATTCCCGAGTCGCGAATATGGAAATTAAGTTAATCACATCATTAAAGACCCACCAATCACGATTCCCATTTATTACCTTGAAATTGGCCCTCGCAGTATCGCGAGTTAAAAGGTCAAAACGTGAAAATAGAGTTCGCGATGCAACAAAAAGCAAGGAAGTTTTCAAGTCATTAAGATTTATAATACTTTAATGTTAAATGAAATACGTCCCGCACTTCAAGGTTGGCACACCTCACGAGGTATTTATTTATTTTCTCTCCATTACTCGAGTACCTGTCAAGCCGCCCAATATTCATGACATTAATGAGAATTTAGGATAAATCCACGAAGAAAATAAGATCGTATTTTTCAGTAAATTCGGTTTTATTCGCGATCTGACAGAATTACGTCTAAAGGTATATGATTTTCAAATATATACCAGATTTCGTTTTATTTTTTAAACACTTCCCTTAAGCGTATAGAACTCACTTTTCTCCAAGGAAACTCATTCCCGCATGTATACGCAGGTCTACTGCAGAAGAGAAAACATGAAAACTTCAGCTATGGCGCCAAGGAGAGCAACGAAAGCAAACGTTGAGGTTGCGGCACAGGGTCCGGATAATGTCTCAGATACTTCGCCTCGGACGAGTGGCTGAGTAACCACCTGGTCATCTATTTCAAACATTCTGAAAGCCAGGATGGTAAACTGTTCAGATTCTGATAGCGATAACCTTGATGTTGTGAAAGATGACATGAACACTAAGTACAAGGCAATTGTTTAGTCGGGAATGCACCTGGTTGCAACCAGACCTCGGTTTCTCCCATACTACGATATGATCCGATGGGCATTGGATCACGTCGACCTATCCTCTAGAACCATCTTGAGTGACCGATAGGCCATGGTCGGGACTTTTAGGCCTGAACATATCTAGTCTATGTACAAGCTCCCAGCGACTTATGAATATACATATGGCAAAGAATTCCTGGCGGAATTCAAAAAGAAAGAGTGCGAGGAATTTGAAAGAACCTTTCCAGGCTTGATAAAGGATTGGGTGTCACGTTCCGCAACATTCAGAGTGAATAACGAAGGCGTGTATTCAATTTCTTCGTTGGAGCCAAATTTTATGTATGTGGCAATGATGGCTTGTCGGCTTTTCGGATGGGAGGATACCGCACATTTTTACATCCAGTGGGTACCTCTCATCTATCAGGTAGCAGAAGGTTCCTCATTCAATTGGGCAAAAATGCTCTCCGATAGTTTGTTCAACAGGATCACCGAGTACTGGGAGAAAAAGGCAGCCGGGAAACCAACCAGATTCTACATGTTCGTGTATATCATGGACGCAATATGCTCCCTGACGCCTTTTCCTTTAATGAAGTGGGCTTGGATTCTGACCCATGAGAATACTGTTCATGAGTACCACGATAAGATGTGGGAAAATAACGTGAACAAGTTTATTTATGAGATTTTTAACTCGGTGATGGTGCCCCTGCATGTCACCATTTTTGGTCTTTTGCCACCCCGCATCTCGGATAGCATTGCCGAGAATCTGAGCCATATTGCAGACTGGTACGTAGAAGAAGAATTCTCTTATTTGAGAGTGTTTGGAGCTGTTGTTCCTCCTTCGGCACTACCGCTGTTCATTCTCGACAAGTTGGTCTGTCGTGAAATTGCTCGGCAGACAGTAATCGACGGAGTAAAAAAAGAACTCAAGGCGTCAGCCAAGAAGGTATGGCCATCTTTCCCTATTCGGATAAATTCATATTCATTATTTGATTTCGGACATGCTAAGGCGAAGGCTGCAGCCTTAGAAGACTTGAGCCTAGCCTACATTGAGTACAAAAAGCATGATCCACAGAGAATCGTAAGCACCCATTTGGGCAATTGTGGATTAAAGAGGTTCAAACATGAATATTCTCCCTCGGATGATGTTTTCCGAGGGGCGAGGTCCTATTCAGAGGTGCAATTTCGAATCGGGTCCCTAGCGCCCGAAGACAGAGCTTCTATTTTAAAATTTCAGGGGCATCGGAAAAGGTGCCTCCCCATTGTGCTGGGGGGTTTGGGACTTCCTAAGGATAAAGAAAGGGAAGCTGAAAGTTCTGAGGGGAAAACCTCTAACCCCGAAAAGCGTCAGGAAGGAGAGCAAGAGAAGAAGCCAGAAAAGGAAAAAATTCCCGAACAGGAGAAAAATCCAGACAAGGAGAAGAGCCCTAAACAGGAGAAAAATCTTGAAATAGAAAAGGAGAATATTGATCCTCCCAAGGAGCATAGTCCGGAGGTGGACACAAAAGACAAAGACCCACCAAAAACTCAGAATCCGGAGACGGGAACAAAAACCTCTGATCCTCCGAAAGAGAAAGATCCACTCAGCACACCAGGGAAGGGTGTGAAGCAGATTGGGCAACCCATCGCCTCTGTCACACCCTTGCAGTCGACACAGGGAGGCATTAGTGAAGGATGGATATTTGGGGAAGAGCTGAGACCTATAAAAGCATAGGAAACTCCCTCCTAACGAATTCTTCTTCGACAAAAAGAGGAAAGTTGTGGTAAAGCATGAATTTTATCAAGAAGGGGAGTCCACTGTTAAGAAATTCAAAGTGATGACCGGTGGGAGAAATAAAAATAAGGATGAGTTTGCCACTAAAATCGCAGGAACGCTGGGAGCATACACAACAACAAATCAATATTCAGTCGAAATGTTAAAAAGACATCTCAAAGCAAAAAATCGCCTGATCAAGACTCTTGAGGCCAGGGTGGCTTCGGTAGCAAAAAGCACGAGGAGTCAAGTAAGCGGAGAAATCGAGTTCGCCCAATTGGCCAACAAGAAAGAAATTGAAGTCCTTAAGACCAAGCTGGAACAAGTGAATTCTACAATCTGAGATGGTCAGGTACAATCAGGCCAGCAGAGAGATATGATTACACAGCTGCAGGCTCAGTTGGAGGTCACAAAAAGCAAGACAATGGACATCGAGACTATTAAATCCTAAGCAACCGATATTCGGAGCAGGATCTCTTCTGCTAAAAAGAGCCTGCTAAACAAAGTTGGAGAGATTCAAGAAGACTGCTTGTTAATTCAGCAAATCTCCGAGAATCTTACTAACAAGGAAAGGAACACAGAGGCTGCTCGAGTTGCTTTCCAAGAGGCAGTGATAGCGACCAACAACAGGTTTTCAGGGCCTCCCGGGCTCACCATTGCCGAACAAACCAGAGGTAATATCTTGTTAAAGAA